>JABRWK010000001.1:1766003-1880448 GCA_013372445.1 Hypothenemus hampei | reverse complement strand
TGTGTGTGTGTGTGTGTGTGTGTGTGTGTGTGTGTGTGTGTGTGTGTGTGTGTATATATATATGTGTATGTGTGTTTTTGTTAATAAATCAACATCTCAGCGGTTGTCAGTCAATCAAATAATGAGGAAAACTCTACAGGGTGTACAAATCATAGAAAATAAAAAAATTTACTTGAAAAAAAAACAAATGAATACACATGTTCTTTTAGGAATATTTGTTGTTCAATTGTTATAAAACAAACAGTATTAAAATGTGTTGACAAAAACATGTTATCTCTTTCTCTCCAAAGACAAGTTCAATTATCGAAAATACTTGAAAATGAAAAGTTTTGAATTTTCAAAGTTGAGAAAGTTGCATCTCATTCAGTATCAACCGCACTTGTTGAAAATAATAGCCAATATCCGGAAAATTACTTCATATTTCAATTTAACTACGTTGCCTATTATGCACACAGTCTGCTGCAAACAAGGAAAGTTTCCAATTTTACCAATTGTAGAATGGCATATTTTGCAAATTTTTCATTATTATCAGATCGGCTATTGGCAATTCAAAATCAATACGGAAAGAGGATATTTCTAAAACAATTTCACTTTCAAAGTGGGCACTGCGATTGGGCGAATTCCTGAAAATTTCCTATGCTTGTAAAAGAGGATTTCGAGAGCTTCAAACTAAATTTATTTCCCGATCAAAAGCTATTTTCCCCTAAAAGCCATTGATAGAAGCAATAGAAAGACTAAAAATGAGATAAGGTATTTTAGGATAGATTTTTAAGCTTAAAAAATAAAAAAGTGTCACGACCTCGATTCGTTTTTGACAAAATCGTAATTGATTATTTCACTCAACAAAATATCAATTTTTTTATGGTTTTAACACTGGTTTTTTTTTCTTAAATAAGGTACTGGTACGATGGAGTCACAGCTCTAAAAGTAGATGCACGGATCCAAAAAGGTTTGTTCCTGTTCGCCTGCACTAATTCCTGTGCCAATCCAGTGGTATACGGTATTTTTAACATAAGGGCACGTAGGAGGACAGCCAGGGTGAGACCGAGATTGAACAGTAACACGGTGACATTTCGCACTAGCTGCATCCCACCACACATTACTGCTGAAACCCGATTGTCACCTTTAGAAATTTCGCTTAGGAGCCTTGAGTAGAGAGATATTAGCCCCCCCAGGTTGATTGTATGATGATTCACTTCAACTTATTCCTAGAAGTATTTTTCCCTCTTTCATTAATTTCTTTCGTTTTCTTTTTTTTTTGTATAAAGTGGTTTGCCTGTTACCTGTTTTAGAACTAGAATTATTTGTAGGTGGGATGAGAAACGTACGTAATGAGTTTCATTTTTTAGACTGTGATATTTTTTCCAATTCTTCTCTATTCCTGCTGGAAATCCCTCTGTATAATTTGCTCTATAGATATTAGATTATCATCAACATCTTCATGTTGTTTTTTGTCCTTTTTATGGCACTTGTACTGTATATTAAATGAAAAAAAAACAATTAATATATTACATATTTTTTATTAAAAATCAACTCTCTTTTGCCTTGAAAATCCAATTGTTTTACAGTGCTCCTGCAGATCGAAGTGTACCAAGTCTCAACATAATGATAATCTATCACTGCATTCTTGGAAACGTTCAACTACTAGTCGTCAGGATACCTGTTTTACGACCATGGATGTCCAAACTGAGTACATTAACAATTTAACACAAAAATGTCAAGTTTAAATTTCTGTGAAATAATAAATATTGTGTTTTTTAAGAATTCTTTTTTTATTAAACAGTTGATAATGTCACTATTTATATTTGATTATAAATGTATACAGGGTGTTTAAAAGGAAAGGTCTAAAAATGAAGGGTATAGTTTCTTGATATATTCTAAGCAAAAAAACTTCCTGTTAACATGGGTCTACAATCCTGTGTCTCGCAAAGGCACCGTTTCGAGATACAGGGTGTCAAAAAAAAATTCTTTTCCAGTCTTTTGACTGTACCTCGGGAACCGTTTGAGTTACAGAAATCAGCTTTTGTACATTTATTATCATTAATATTTGTTACGTTTCGAGCAGTAATAAAATTTTTCTCACATGCCAATGATTGAGATTTTAGAATTGCATAAGATTATTTTGCCCCTCATTTTTCCGATACTGGAAAAAATGTCATTTTTAAACTTTAAACCGGCAATGTCTTTTACACAAAAAAGGTACTCATGGCAAAAATCTCTAATGGGAACCGTTTTTGAGGAAAATAGCATTTTATGATGAAAAACGTAAAATAACTATTAGCCACATGAACAAAATAATGTTTCAGGATTTCATTTTTAATTTAAAATAACTTTTGAGTGTAAGTTTAGTACATTGATGGGTACAAAACAAAAAAACCCAAGATTTGTAAATTGCCCAGTGGTATAGGTAAAGATGTCGCTGATTTAAGTACTTTGTGTTGTTAATAAACAAGCAGATCCATGTTAATAGGAACTTTTTTCTTAGAATAAGTCAAGGAATCACACCCTTCATTTTTGGATCCTTTTTTTTAAACACCCTATATAGTCGATGAAACATAAGTTCATATACACGTCATCGGTTTGAATGATGTCACAACCTTACAGCGTTGCTAGATTTCGAAAAATTGCAAGAAATCTTAACGTAATTGATCAAATTTTAAAGAAAACTTAATTTTTCTACATATTTCCTCATATCA
Organism: Hypothenemus hampei; assembly: GCA_013372445.1. Lineage (NCBI taxonomy): Eukaryota > Metazoa > Arthropoda > Insecta > Coleoptera > Curculionidae > Hypothenemus > Hypothenemus hampei. The sequence continues at coordinate 1,877,752 of JABRWK010000001.1, read as the reverse complement.
TTAAAATTAGTAGATACAAAAAATGAGATTATTATACCAAAATTGATTTAAAAATATATTTTATTTTTTAATAAATTAATATTTTTGTAAATTTTAATTAAATTTATTGAACAAAAACCGAAATTAGACAACCAATTTGGCAACGTCAAAATGACTACGTTTTGTTGCAACATTTTCTTGGTGTTTTGTTTACATCATTTTAAAATGACATTAATTTTTCAATTGCATCCAAAGGCTTGGAAAAAAAAGTTTCGAAACGCAGTTAAATTACTCCAGTTATGAGTTGCATGTGAACTTATCCTGCGTCGACTGTAGATTTTTATTGTCATATGAAGCGTTTCAAGAACATAAATCATTTCTATTGTGTGTTTCTGAATACAAGGGGCTGTACAATTTAACCCATTAAGGTAAATTGGTTCTAAAGAACCCTCAAGATAAGGAGTATATCTGAAATTCCAGAGAAATTTTCAATCTCTCAGTAAATTCAAGGAAACCATGTTCTCGTTTCTTGCAAACATTTTTTTTTTGGAGAAATCATATATACCAGTTTAGAAAAATCCTGATTTAATAGTTAAGAACAACAATAATTGCCATAAAACCGGTATTCTCATTACCTTTTTGTCATTATCTCGTTATAGGTAATTGCATTCATGTCGTTGTTAGTCCACAATTTTAGAATAGGAATCTTGCTAATTGGGTCGTAAGAATGCGAGTCAAGAGATACGCAAAAGTCAAACAATTCAAAATTTTAACAATATTTGAAACTTTAATAGATAAAACTTTATTGAATAGTCCTAAGAATTTTCACATTTAAAACTTAAAATTTCTATTAAATATACGAAACTCTTACAACAAAGATGCATAATGTTTGAAAACAGCCCTAAGTCTTGTATTAAAAACTTCTCTATGCTTCAATTCAGTGGTCAAAGTGGCTGCAATATTTCCAGCTTCAGCGGATTCGGCAAAATCCACGACTTCTTCTTCTTCGGACAATTCGATTTTTAAAATAAAAGGACACATTGCCAGACCGAATTTTCCATATTCCCTCCAATGTCTTTTCAAATCCTCCATGGTGATGTTGTAGGAAGTTTCTTGGAGCTCATCGAGGAAACCATTCAGACTTGTGAGGTAAGTCTCCAATATGAGGTCAAAATGTTTAAGTACCTCTCCATCGGCAACTGCATAAAGATAATACGACAAGTCGTAAATTGGAGATGCAACGGACGAAAGTTGAAAATCGAGGAACATTATGTCTTGAGGAGTTCCATTTGAGTTTTCCTGTAAGTTTTTCGATTAAATTTTGAATTAAATGGAAATAATAATTACTACTTACGTTATAGTAATACATCATGTTGTTGTTCCAACAATCTCCATGCAAAATAACAGAGAATCCATCGGATGGATTGGGGATTTTGTGTAAAGCTTTTTCAAGTTCTTCGCGTTCTTTGAAATATTCCAGTTTCTTATAAACACTTTTGTCAGCATCATTTTTTATTAAATCTAAACAATCTCTGAATAGCTCACTCATTACGTCAAGCATATTGGCTTGAACGATAAATTTTGCCAATAAATCAGTCATATTTCTGGTTAAATTATCATAAATCTTAGGTTTTTGCTTCTTCATAGCTAAACTTAATGCATGAAGTTTACCATAATTGCTGAAAGTCAACAGAACGTGTTCCAGATCTTGTGAAGTTTTCCGATCGTGCACATTGAATTCCAGATATTTTAAATTCTGAAGAATGATAGCTTCGCGTTGATTTTCATTGAAAACACTATAACATTTAGCAAATTTCATAAATGGCCTTTCTAAATGGTGTTCTTGTTGAAAGGCTTTGAAAGCGGGAAACACTTTGCTGTACATGAACATTTCTCTTTCGAACACATCCTTTATTGGTGTTTGTCTACGCAGTTCAGCACTTTTCTTCGCAGATTTGACGACTAAATTGTAAATTTTCTCTTCTTCACGTCCAATTCCGGTAAGAACTTTTACAAATGTAACTTCACCAAGATATCCATCAGCTTTCGAACTGTTTCCAGTCAATTCTAATTCGTATTTCGAATATCGACGTTTCTTCAAAAAATCTTCAATCCACAAATTTAAATCGTCTTCCGTTTTTGTAGCACACATTTTGCAATGATTGTTTCCCGTGAATTTCCGGTTATTTTATCTGTTATTTATACAAAAAAGCAGGAGATTTTGCGTGTCCGGATCGACCGAAAACCTATCATTTAGTGACTGATATTTAGAGACAAACTACTATTATATACTGTGATAATCAGTCAATAATTTGTTACGGTCAAAGTTTCAGTTGAACATTTCAGGGTCGTTAAAGTATTCAAATGATGTTCTTCAAATTTTCTTTCAAATTTTATTGCAATGTCTCTAATTGATTACCGATTGTCTGCACTGTCTTTTGCCGGTTCTAACTTTCTTTTATTACTCAGGCACCACTTTATGGTATACTGTCCCAATAAGAACCACTTAGGTAAAAGCTTATTCGCCACGCCTGATTATTTTATTATTATGTAAAGGCACTTTCAATTGTAGAGTGGAAATACGAATGAGAATAAATGCCCATTTGAATTTTTGCCTCAAAAGGCTGGGAAATATTACTTTGAATGCCCCAGGAAAGGATTTAATATAATGTTAACAATAATTGTTGATTACACTGACCAACAAAATTCAGAATATTTTTTGGCCCTTAGGGCTTAGTTTATTGCTTTCTAAAGGAATTTTGTGCACCGAACTAAAATCCGGCAGTATAATTACTCTATTATGTCAGAATTTTGAAATATTTAATTCTAAATAGCCAAAAATTCGCATTTTTGACCGATTTTAATAGCTTACATCTGAGTAACGAAATTTTTTTTAATAATCTATGATGACTGCATTGTACGATAGCATTCTTCACGTTTAAAACGTGTTGTCGATTTTTTTATACGTTTTTTTATCGCTGAGGTATTTCAGTTTGAAATAAAATCTTTTTTTAAGTTTTTTCGTTCCGAGCTGCCTTTCATAAGCGTATATCTGTCAAATTAAGACTTTTCATATGTGGGTTAAGTATTCATCATAGAGGGGCGAGAAAGCAAGAAATCAGTGACATCAGAATAAGAGATAAGATATCCTAAGCACATATATGTCCTTTTTTAATATTACATATAAGACAAGGACATATTCTACTACTCCGTTTTCTTCTCTCTTTTTCCTAAGACACCCTTCCTTCTACATAAATTTCTATACCTTGCTCGCTGTAGTCTTATATCTCTATGGTATTTATACATATGACAAGTGTTAATTTGATAGGTGCACGCTTATGAAAGGTAGCTCGGAACGAAAAAATGAAAAAAAAATCCACTTCAAATTTGAATATTTCGCTTAAAAAAATTGTGTAATAAAAAACGATAAACGCGTTTTGAAGGTAAGGAATGGCACCATACAATGCAGTCATCAAAGATTATTAAAACAATTTTGTTATTTAGATATAAGCCCTTGATATCGTTTAAAAATATCATTTTGTGACCATTTAGGCTTTAATATATTAAAATTCCGACGCCATAGAGCAATGCTGCCACTGAATTTGGGTTCAGCATCCAAAATTCTAGAAGACATGTCTGCTTTCATTATTCAGGCAACATCACTGTTAATCAATGTTATTTTAATATTTTTTTGGGCGTTTGATTTATATTTTTTTTTTTTTTAATAACTGCAACTGTGTTATTGGCACTTACCCTTTTTGGTATTTCCACTCTACAATTCTCGTTAACCCTTTCACCACTGCTGCGACATATATGTCCACGAAACAAATTACTATTGAGTAGTTGATTTTAGTATTTTCACATTCTCGTCAACCATTTCGCAAAATTTGGCAACACAGTTTTCGCACGAACACGATTTTCAACTTCACCTACAACATGTTTTCTTTATCTCATGTGTTTTTGTTGTGTTGACAAAGAAATTATAAATAACAATAAACAAATCGACATCGTCCGATACAATAGGAATCTAGTAGGATATAATGTGAATAAAATTACTGTTATTTTGTTCTAAAAATTTCATATTTTAATTTATGGAACTACATATATGGCCCATTGATAATTTTCAACGGGACAAAAAATACAAAAAAAAAAATACAAAAAAATATACCAAATAACAACAAATGAATTTCCGCTCAATTGGGTCAAAAAATCACCGCTTCAAATTACTATAGGGACCTATTATCCCAGGAGAACTTCCAGGTCCTTTAACTTTTGAAAGAAAAAAATCTTCGCTTTTTTGCGACTGGTTTTAACCTTATCTATAACAAACACTCTAAAAAAAAAAACTAAATTTGTAAAAAAAACATATTCCGTGGTGAAAGGAGATTATAGTGGGAATGTGGGGTATTCCAGTTTCCAACAGGAATGTCTTTCCAACATATTTTACGAAGGGATGTTCTTTTGGTTAGGAATACAACAGTTTGTACAGTAAATGCACGTTTTATCCTTCCGATATTTACGAGTTTGTTTTATTTTAAAATTGTTATTACGCAGTTCAAATTTACATCTTGACAATACGATTTTCTTCCATTCTTCGAATGGCAAACGAATAACTCAGTTCTAAAAGCTGTCCAGTTAAAAATTCATTTTTCAATCTCGTCATTAGAACTGAAGTGTTCATCATCAAATGCTGCCTGAAGGTGCGTCCAGACCAAACGAGCAAACATGAGCGAACATTTACTTAAGGGCCTAAGCCCCCTCTAGAATTTAGAAAAAATTGGAAATTTTTTTTACTTAAAATGTAGTTTAGGGTTTTAAAAATGATGTCCCAAAAAATCATTTCCGAGAAATAAGTCTAAGTGTTTCAAATTCGAACGCATCTTTTATATGTGTCACAGGCGTTCCGAATAAATAGTCTTTTTTAAACACCTGCGATATATGCATCCTACTGCTCACTACTTTATATGAAGCAATAAAATCAAGGTATGAAGAACTGAACAATGGTAATCTTGTTACTCGTTGTATCAATGGCTTTATACAAACCAGAAACCAGAGTGTTAACGGAACAGTGAGGTCTTTCGTTCCAAAATCCATTTCCAAGGGTGAAATTGTATTAGGTATCGCAACAAGTATTGCTATTTGTATCTATGTATTGCTATTACTATGTGTATCTATACATATAACGATGATTTTCCATCAATCCTACATAATATGTAAATCATATTGTGCGTTACACTATGGAAATGAAAATTGGCCAAAATAGTTATAATATGTGCATGGAAGTGGACGTAAACCACATCAAGCTATCGGAACTTTTGCGGTCTCAGATTGCAAAAGAAGCCCGGAGCAAATTAGAAACGCTCAGAAGAGAAGCCCAGGAGCAGAACATCAACGAGGAAGGTCAATTGTATAGTGAGGACATCGCCGAGAAGAGATAAATATAAATATTCTATAATTGTATACGACTTAAAACTTTAAATACGTTTTTCTCGAAACTACATTTTTTGATCTGCGCCGCAAACCGAATTCGAACAATTCTTCAACAATCGACTTAAAAATTTTACTGTAAATTCAATGCTTTATTATCTACAGAACTATGTAGGACTATATTGGTATAGTTTTAATGTTAAAAACACTTATCGATGACCTTTTCGTCCAATCTTTCGATATTTCCTTTCAAACATGCACTATTTCAACGAAATTTCAAAAAAATCTTACATTCTGTAACTGTTCTTATATGAAAGGTCCACGAAAAAAACATATGGCCTTCAAAAATCGTAGTTTCGTGATATTTTGTTTTTAGGATTATATGTCATTCAATTTTTTTAATATGGACAAATAAAATTTTATATTAATATTTTGTAAAATTTTCTGTTTTATTCCCTGCAACCTACACCACAATGAAGTGTATATTAAAAAGTGCAGATGGCAATATAAACTGCCCTTCAAAATTAGCCCATCACTTAAAAATTCATTAAACTTTGACAATTAATATTTCTTCAACCACATATCGTATTCGAATGATTTTTTTTGTCAATTGTAGCCCTATTATGAGTGAATTTCCTGTACCAAGGAGATGCCCAAAAAATAACAACTTCATATTGTACAGAACGTATAAATAGTGTCATGTTTTTTCATCAAAGTTTAACGTCTTCTGTGGCGAGTACCACGTGGCTTAAGCATTCGCAAACCATGCTGCGATGGAGCCTGATATCAAATGAGTATTTCGTTTTTTTAATCGTTCATTTATCTTGGATCCTTCCAGAGATATTACACTTTTTTAACATTTTCTGGCATTTTATACATTGACAATTAATACCTTCCCAACCACTGGTCGGATTCGAATGGTTTTTTTTTCAATCGTAGCTCTGGGTCGTAGGCGAATTTTCTGTAGCGAGGAGATACCCAAAAAATAAAATCTACATATTGTACAGGGCATATAAATAGTGGCATGTTTTTCAACAAAGTTTAATGTCTTCTGTGGACAATACCAAGTGGCTGAAGTGTATAAAAATTATATAGTGGATTAGCTTTTTGTGTCTATTCTCAGGTTACCATGTGTCCAGTGAATACAATCAATGATAAGTTTGCGCTAGTTTTGTCCGGCAGCTTAATAAAATTCATATGGAAAAATTCAAGATGTCTTAAAAAAGGGAATATCTCTGGAAAGATCCAATGAATTTTTAAGTGATGCACTAATTTTGAGGGGCAGTTTACAATAAAAAATGTTCAATTTTTGACAATCCATGTTTTTCCTGTGGACCCTTCAAATGTATGTGAGTGGTTCAGGTGCAAAAATCGCCATCTCCAAATTTTTCACATTTGGAGGTGTACGTGTGTGTGTGTGTGCGTGTTATTGCATTCTAAAGTAAGATTACTGTAGGTATATATTTTAATAGTTTAAGCTTCTTATACCATCAAATCTCTTATAAAACTAACTCTAAAATTGGCGGTTCCATGCGAAATCAATGTAATATGTACACGATTTATTTACATTTTACTCAAAATCGTTTAATATGGAGATGGCGGGTTTTGCATCTAGACCACTCATATAATCTAAAAAAAATTGTTCTAGGTCAATAATTACATACACTGTGTTTCCGCCCGTGGACTCCTATAATCAAAAACACGTCAAAGGAAAAGTGCTGTACTGTCATCATTTTACTATGTATTATTGTCATAGGCATATAGCAATTTTAAGCAAATACTCATTTGTCTAAAGTAAATAGCGCATTCTCGTTCATTTTGCTATTTGTCATTTGGTAAATGCCTAGACAAATGACTATTTGTCTAAAATTGCTATATGCCTACGACATTACTATGGAAAAATTCAATTTCATTGTTTTTTCAATGGTACAATAAAGAACTTTTCTCAGAAATTCGATTTGTTTCACTGTTTCGCTGGAAAAAATTTCCAAAGTATGCATATATTTTATCGCCCTAGAGTGGTCTAACCCTTTAAAATTGCTATTGCCCTCTACTATAAGACGTAAGTTCTCGTTCGTTCATTTGGTTTATATCTATCTAGAATATTTGTTGCGAACGAAACTAGATGATTTGATCGAAACATACCTTAATGCTTCGCTTCCAATCACATTTTAAAAGTTTATGGCAAAACGTACTTTTCTGATTCCACCAAATACAAAACATTGTTCTATTTTAATGAACCTTTGTTTCAATGTTATACAGGGTTCATAAATGATTCTCTAACGTTTCTAGATTTTTCTGTATGGCTTTCAGAACTATTAATGATCACCAACCTCTACAAAATATAAGAAATTAAACTAAAAAATTCCTTCACCATATTGTCCAGATTTAATTTGACAATAGTTTTAATCAACACGCTAATGATGGTCTACAGGGGTTTTTTTTGTACAGTATTTAGTGATTTTGTAAAATTATAATTTTTTGAACGTACTGTAGAACTTGTTATTCAATTATTTTGTATGAATTAATCTCGCACATTATTCAAAGTACTATATTTGGGTTGTCAAATAAAAAAATAGCAAGTTTTTAATCTAATCATATATACAGGGTGTTGCAAATTAATAGATCAAACCACTAACCATAGACTGTTTGTACAAAAATAATTAGATTTTTCTTAGGCCACTTTCTATCTTGACGTTTTATCCTGAATAAAATTATCGCACCACTTGAATATTCATTATAGTATTTTGACGATGTATGTTTTCTCAATAAATAACCGGATCAGAATGAATTTTTTTGTCACTTGTAGCCCTGTTATGGCTGAATTTCCTGTAGCGAGGAGATGCCCAAAAAAATTCAATTTTTTAATATATTATACAGGGCGTATAAATAGTATCATGTTTTTTCATTAAAATTTCAAACTTTTTGTGGGAAACACCAGATGGCTTAGACATATGAAAACTATACAGTGATGCAGTTTAGTATTTTGTTTTTTTTAAATATCTTTCCAGAGATACTCAATGTTTTAACATTTCTTGCATTTTATACATTAACAATGATTATCTTTCTTTCTTTAGTCAAATGAGAGTGATTTCGTTTTTTTTTTATTTCAATTGACAAAACGTATCCAACAACAACGATAAACATGCATACATTTGTTTCCATAGGTTTCTAACTACCTGGTATTGTTCACGTCCAAGCTTTAATGAAAAAACATGATCATGTTTATACGGCCTATACATTATGTGGATTTTATTTTTTGGACATCTCCTCGCTACAGAAAATTCACCTTTAACGAGGCTACGATACACAGAAAAAATCGTTCTAAAAGAAAGGAAAATAATCATTGTTAATATACATATAAAATGCAAGAAATGTTAAAAAAATTGAATATCTCTGGAAAGGATCAAGATAAATGGATCATTAAAAAAACAAAATACTGAGGAGACACAAGACTACATCACTGTATAGTTTTCATACGCCTGAGTCATCTGGTATTTCCCACAGAAAGCTTTAAACTTTGATGAAGAAAACATGACACTATTTATACGCCCTGTGCTATATATTCATTTTACTTTTTGGATGACTCCTCGCTACAGGAAATTCACTCATAACAGGGCTACAGGTGACAAAAAAATCAATCCGAGCTGGCTGTGTATTGAGAAAATGTACATTTTCAAAGTGTAATGGATTTTCATCAAATTGTGCAATAATTTTGTCCAAGAGTTAATTTAATGTACACGGTGTTGAAGTTAATAAAAAAAAAATACTTTTGTTAACAACTTTGATGTTTGATTAGGCGTTCTTTTTCTATAATTTCGATAAAGAAATTAAAAAAAAAACAATGAAGGAAACGGGAATTTCATTTGCATGCACACGTTCAACCCTCCAACTTTTTTTTACATGCACTTATAGTAAATGTGTACAGGTTTTTACATTATCTGTTCTCTTATCCTGATTTTTTTGTTCCTGTAAAATTTTGATTTACTGCTCGGTTTATAACATTTTCCAGCTTATTGCCTCCCAATACATAGTATTGATTTTTTTGTTTATATCAGGAACGTGTCTTCAAAAAATGAATTAATTTAGAACAAGTCTTTTACTCATAACATGACACTTAAAGATAAACATGTGACAGCTCATCGTGTTTTTGAAAGTACGTGCTTGATGTAAACAAAAAAAATGGATATTAAGTATTGCGGCACAATAAACAGAAATGTCTTATAAACTAAACCGTAAATGTAAACTTTGCAATAACATAGAAATTAAGATAAAGAAACAGCTAATTTAAAGTGCTAAACAAATTCACTATTGATATCCGCATAAAATGGTCGGAGAAAGAGATCTACAGGATGCGCCACCTAAAACTCCCCACGCTCGTATTTTCTTTATTTTTTGAGGCATAACTTTCGTTGATATGTCAAATTGAAGGTCTTTTAAAGCTCTTTAAAAATAGTATACTGAGTGTTCAAAAAAAAAAAATTTGCAAATGGTGATATTTCACAAATAATATGAATTTTTCTAAATATTTTTTTACCTTACCCCGTATAATAAATATTGCTTCATAGTTTGATGCCGTCTTTTATCTTCTTCATTTTGTGTCATTACCGTTTATACCTTATTTTCACTCCTTTTAATAAAAAAACATTTTTAATTTTGCAAATTTCGTTAATTTTTTAATTATTATTGTAATTACAATAATAATTACAAAATAAGAATAATCTAAACACTTAAAGTGAATAAACATACACTAGGCACAACAATTAAAGGATATTAAAAAAAAAAAAAATTATCGCATTTATAATAAATTTTTTTTCAATCAAAATTTTTTTTTTGACACAAAATGAAGAAGATAAAAGACGGCATCAAACTATGAAGCAATATTTATTATACGGGGTAAGGTAAAAAAATATTTAGAAAAATTCATATTATTTGTGAAATATCACCATTTGCAAATTTTTTTTTTTTGAACACTCAGTATACTATTTTAAAGTAGCTTTAAAAGACCTTCAATTTGACATATCAACGAGAGTTATACCTCAAAAAATAAAGAAAATACGAGCGTGGGGGGTTTTAGGTGGCGCACCCTGTATATGCGATCCATCAATTTCCCAATGGTTTTTCCAATTTTCTTCGTTCAAATTGTAGTAAAAGATCCATATACTGCTGCGAAATTTCAATACAATATATGTATAAGAAAAGCGTCGAAGCTATTAACAAAAGTAACTTCTTTTACTAATTTCAACACCTACCAGTATACTGAGTATACAGTGTCAAAATAAAAAGTGGCATAACAAATATCTAATTATTTTTGCACAGACAACTTGTCTTATTAATTTGCAACACCCTGTATATTAAAAAATAGCAAGGTTGTCTAATAATAACAAAAATGCTAAAGTATTATGAATCCTCTTCAAAAACACAAAACACTTTTGCCCTTCAATTGCTCCAGACATTATGACACTAGAATTGACTAAAAAATCAATCACCAAGTGATCTTTCATAATCTTTAACAAGTTCAGCGATAACGACACTTAATCGGAACTCAAACCTTTATAACACCTGTTCTTTTGATTACTTTCAGCATTGCCATGGAGCTGTCTATAGGATTTCTGGCCTTTCTGTTGGCCTCAGCTTCTGCCGAATTTATTCCCTCCACTGACACCGAAGATGGCCTAATTGCCGCCCATATTGTAAGTTTCTTTATGACATTTTGACACCCTCATCTTATTTAAACTTTTCTATTAGCTTTTCAGACATGGAAACCGTACCATTGAGGATAGCATTTACGATTCGAATCCATATGGAAACGAAAGCTTATACGCCCCATATGGTTACAACCAATTGAGCAAGGTGCTTAAGGATTTATCTATCCAGAATTGTATTAACATATATTTTTAGGAAGGTAAACGTACAGAATATAGACTGGGGCAAATGTTTAAAGAACGATATGGTTCGCTTGTGGGATCCAAGTATCTGTTAGATTTAATCGAAGCTAGAAGTACCGTTACTGAGCGTACAAAGATGTCCATGTTATTGGTACTCGCTGGTCTGTTTCCTCCAGATTCAGAATTACAGTGGGAAGAACAGTTGGGAACTATTTGGCAACCTATACCATATTCAACGTACGACTATGATAAGGCAAACAAATAATAATTCAAAAGCATTGGGTTATGCTTAAACCTATCCATTAATAGGTGTTGTATGGGAGAAAAGTTTGTACCAACTACAAGCCTGCTTACAAGAAATACGTAAAAACCGATGAAATTCTGGAAATTTTAAAACCCTATCAGGAAATGTTTGATTATTTAACGGAAAAAACTGGCCAGGACATTCAAAAGGCAAAAAAAGCTGCTGATCTTTACATAGAATTGATCACCCAGGTAGACAGTAATACTGGTTTATTTGACCATCATACAAATCTTTTTGCAGATAGCTTATGGATATCCAGTGGAAGATTGGTTCTATGAATACCAAGAAGCTATGTTTAACATCACAGTTTTGAATTACCGTTTAATGGCCGGCAAAAAGAAGCTGAAAAGATTGTCCACAGGTACAAACACTGCATCAAATTATGTGTATCTCAAAGACTTACCTACCACTTTCAGGCTATTTTCTGCAAAAAATAATTGAAGACACAGAAAACAAGATATTGGAACCCAATTCGTCCACGAAACTATACCTATATGCTGCCCATGAAAAAAACATAGCCACCCTATTGGTCACTTTGGACGTTTTTGATGATTCAATTCCAACTTTTGGTAGTCACGTGTTTATTGAGCTCCACCGAATCAGTGGCGTTTACGGTTTCAAATTTTATTACCAAAACTACAAACAAGCTGAAGCAGTTTTACTTAAAATCCCTGGATGTGAAGAATTCTGTCCATTGGCTACTTTCAAGACCATCGTCGCAGACTGGATACCAGAGAGTGACGATTACTGTGAATTGGATGTCTAATTATTGTTCTAATAAATGACCAAAACCTATTAACCTGTTAATTTAATACAAGAAGATAATCCAAAAATAAACGTAAATACAGGGTGTCCAGGAACTAAACCGACAAACACAGAGGATAAAATCTAGAGCTCATTTTATGACGATTTAATCAAAATAATCTTGTCCGAAAGTGTTTCTTGACCAAGTTACAGCAGTTTAAAGATGTCGCTCTGTTAGTAGTTTTCTTCAAATTTCTTGAGATGTGTTTAATGTAAAAAATTGAAAATTTCGACATTTAGAATATTGAAAATGCCCGATAATTTGAAGTACATAAGGACTTTAAATTCTCACCATAGGCGTATCATATGGGGAGAGCTCCACACATTTTAGCTCATAACCTTTTCATTTTTTGCTTTTAGCACGACAGATTTGTTTACTTTGGAAACTTTTACGAATAAAAGGTACTCTTGTTTCAAGTGGATAAAAAGCACCCTTTTCAAGAAAAATCTACTTAAAAAGGTTTTGCCATGATAAGCAAATAATAAGAAAATGCTCCAGTCAAAATAAGTAACTCGGCCAAGAAGCACTTTGGGATAAGATGATTTTGGTCAAATCGTCATAAAATGGGCTCTAGATTTTACCCTTTTTGTTTGTCGGTTTAGTTCCTGGACATCCTGTATAGGCTGAGCGGAAAAGTACAGAGAAACAAAGCATAATTGTTTCAACATATGAAAATTATTTTTCTGGAATGCCGTGTATATTTTCTTTACATCTTTATATTTTTATACCATTGTGATCAAATCTAATAAATTGCTGTTTAGTTTACTGATTCGCCAAGGAAATGTTCTGGAAAAATGGCTGAAATTTTCTTTTAACAACTTTTATCTTTTCCATATTGAAAAGTTAATGAAGTGTTTTTGGTTCTGATGCAACAGCATATGTATAATTGATATTTTACTATATACAGTGTTGTCAAAACTATACTAATTGTCGTTAAAAATCTACTAAAACAACATCCCGAAAACCTGAAATTTTCAGTAAAAAAATACACAAAATTCCTATTGCAACTTGAATCAGAATTTCTTCTTCCTTCTGCGCTTGTATACGGATAGGGATCAAGTAGGCGACGCACAGGAAAACAGAGGACTATCTCAACAGTCAGTCAGTTGTTAAAAACGTCTCTAGCCGGGAGAACCTAACTGGTTACATTCACCCTCACGCTCAAAAATAATAACAGAGCGCCTGCGTTTCACCCGCGCACTCAAACACAGAGGCATCCTCAGACGAAAATCTCGATCCAGCCGACCGTGTTCGGCAACTTGTTGAACCACACCGCCCAAAAAGTAAGTTTGTCGTTCCAATTCCAATTGCAGCCAAAAAGGGTGACTTGTTGCATGTGATACAACCTACCCGATTTAAGCAGTAGAAACTGAGCGATGCTTTTCTCGTTTTTTACGATTAAATAGAGTAATGATTATGGAATTGTCTTTTTCTTTTTTTTTCAAGTGGTATACATATGTCACGATACGGGTCGAATGACATTTTAAACAGAGCGCGCTTGTTCATGTGGCGCTTCCCCATCATATTTTTTCGAGTATCGTTCATTTTATTGATAAATTATTTTTATTAAACACTTCCTTTAGAGCGACGAGGTCGGATCCCTATTTTGTAATTTTTTTGTTTCGTAATTTCGACCACAGTTCTTTCATGGCTCCTCATACTCGAACCGGATTTCGGGACGTTGATTAAGTGACGATTTATATTTTTATATTTTTTTTTTTTAGTTTCGTTTCGCTCACAGAAATTTCTCATTTTCCTCCCGCTACTGCTGCTCCTGTTGTGTGATCATTAACTGTTCGACCGTAGGCGAAACGCGAGTCGGATGTTCTATGGCCGGACAATGGGCCTGCAATCCCATTTATAGATTTTCGAAATCTATTTTTGGGATAATTTTCGGTTAAAGTTGACAGAGAAATCTCGCAAATAATTCGTCTCGTCGCTGTCGGTAAGTGTCTATTATTTGAATTCTATTTTTTTTTGATAATATTACAGATTTTTTTATTACCTACATCAACCGTTCTTAATTTCATATTTTTGAATCACTCTATATATATGTGTTAACATTCCATAGAAATTGCCATGTAAATTAACAAAACTCTCACGCTTCGTTTGCCAACTTGATTCTGATTGATTCCAAAATACACTATTTTTCTTCTTTTTTGTATTTGAATTAAATTTGGTACATGTCAAGACGCCTACGCTAAAATCAATCAATTTCTGTAAAAAAAAGTTTGAACGTTATTTTTTTCTTTTTTTTTTTTGCTTTTCTATAAAATGACATTTTTAAAAAGAGAATTGCAAGCAATTTTTATTACTTTACCCTGTACATTTGTTTTTAATAAAATGACACATATGATGAATAAACATACACGACATATACATGAAAAGTAATATGGCACAGTTGTGTGTTTTGAGACAGGATCTGCCAAAAAAAGTAATATACAATTATTAAAATGTCAGTTCTGGGTTTCTTGTTAAACAATGTTATTTATTGTAGCTTAGGGACAGTCAAATATTGCCATTCAAAAGAAATGTATGTTTTATCAAGATTAAAACGACGTTTCGACCAAAAACAAATTACGGTAGAGTAAATCTGGAAAATAATTCGATTAGTTTTGTTAAGACAATTGTCAGTAACTCGTATGTCCAACACTAAATCATCAGTGAAGGAAAAAATTGGCCTTAAACATGTATACTTATCATGCGGCCCTCGTTTTTTCACATTAATTTTATATTTTCAGTGACTTCAATCTACGGAAAATCTAAATAGTTGTTTTCTCCTGTATTTTCCAACAGCTCTTAGTGTATTGTTGATTAAATTTTATTCAAAAAGACAACAATTGACGTGACACCACATGACTGTTGTTTCAATGTCTGAAAATACTTTTCACGTTAACATTTCGCAAAAGTTTATGTTTCTTTATTCAATTTCGAGGAATATTAAAAGGCTCTAAACCAAGTTGTAGGTGGTCATTTCTGGTGAATACGGACGCTCCTACATCATAACAATGTTATTTTTGGCCAAAAATTCATAAACAAATAAAGCTTCAACAGGTGCTCTAAGCAGTGCCGCCACTGCTTATTAACAAACAGACAAACACATATATTACTTTCAATTCCAGCAGACTGGAATCATTTAAATAAAACGCAAATATTGAACGTCTTATCTCTCGATTGAATAAAATTTTTCCCAACATTTCCACAGTCATCAAGGTATGGCGGACGAACGAAACAGATTCGCAAGATGTATCATAAAGAACTTGCTTACCATTTTGACGGTGGTGGGTGTACTGGGTGGTACTGCGGTTGGCCTTCTCCTAAGGGCCACCTCCAGCACGAAATGGACCAGCAGGGAAATCATGTATTTAGCATTTCCTGGTGAACTTTTTCTTCGCATGCTCAAAGCTTTGATTATACCCCTGTTAATGGCGTCAGTTATTTCAGCCATCGGTTCATTGGATTTGACTTTATCAAAAAAAATCGCCATCAGGTAAATTTCGAGAGAATCACTATTTTGAAATGTTGTTTGATTTTCCTACGAATCAGGTCTATAGTATACTATTCGACCACGACGATTTGTGCGGTTTTCCTAGGAATTTTTTTAGTCATCGCTATACGGCCTGGTGAAGGAACGCTGCCTTGGAAGCCGGCCGATGAAGATGATAGTGGGCGCGTCTTGACCAGACACGTGCTCACGCAGGACACTCTCTTGGATTTAATCAGGTATGTTCTAGTACAAATACTTTTGGCCAATACTGTATATCCGATCGGTAAGCCCATTTACTTGGTTCATAAGCATTTTGAAATTTAAATACTACACAGTGTTGCCAAGTTTTTTAGTTCGGCAACACTGAATACTAAGTAGTCATTTTTTTTCCCTTTAAATAGAATATAAAAAATATATCATATGTGGTTAAGTTAGTTAAGAAACGCCCAGTATAAATGGACCATCGGCAGGACATGCCTCAATAATAGTAATAATAATGATTGTGAAGCAGGAAATTTACTAATAACTGTGCCGTATCACCATATTTCCTGCTAGAGTATTTGTACAGGGTTTTCAAGGGACTAATTGCCAGTTAAGGCTACACATGTCTGATCGGTGGGCGAGACTTTCCACTCCCACCAGCTCGATTTCCTGCTTATTTTTATTTAATCTCCATGTATTTGTTTTTTTGCAGAAATTTTTTCCCGCCAAATTTGGTGCAGGCCTGCGTTGGACAGGTGAGTAGTAATTTTTTGAAAAAAAATCCAATCGAACGTGTTGTTTTATGAAAGCTCAGGGTCTTTTGTTTTTATTATATTTTAGAAGCAACGCTGCCGATCTTACGGATTTATAGTCAAATTATTTCTTTGGTATAAAAGTACACTTGACGAATAATTGAATTTGTGTTGCCGATTGTACTAGTTCATCCCTAAATCTGAAAATATATGTACAAAATTAAGTTAAAATGTTAAAAATCATTTAGTAGCACTGTTAATTAAATATTTATATATCGTACTAATCAATGACACATTTATAGCAATATTAAACTTGCCATAAAGACTTTGAAACTTCTGGCATTTTCCTTCATTGATTCTCGATCTATCTATTGATCACCCGCCTCACTTTCAAGAGGGAAAATAATCCTGCACTTGTCAGGAAATTGCTTTTCGTTTCCAGAAATCATCATCGAACGTCCCGTCATACTTGATTCGTCCGTTGGCATGGAAACCTTCTGCTCCTCCGCGAACTTGAACTGCTGCTTTTAGAATCAACCCTCTCCACCCTCTTTCCCTATTCAAATAAAAGAGCTTTTATTTTTTCTTATTTTTTTTCTGTCTACAATTCAACAGGATTTTTCCAAATTAATTTTTTTTCTATTTTCAGTCCCAAACATATTTGCATGAACCTAACGTTTACACACTGTTCAAAGGGGGCCACGAGGATGTTTTACGGAGTATCGTTGGAAATTCTTCGTTGGATTCGAAATTGAAGAGTTCAATTTTTAACTCGCTTTCGTCTTCGGGCGATCGACGTCGTTTGAATGAATCTTTGCTGAAAGCTCTGAAAACAATCCAATACAATTCGACCCATTGTAAGTGGACTTATGTATGTACCGGCACTATTCGGGGACTGAAATCCCAAACGATAAATTGGACTGAATCCTTCCATGTTTTAAAGATATTTTAAATACGTCATTAGTTAATTTTCAAACAAACAAAATGATATGACATCATAAAACAAATTACGTTGCTCAAGTATCAAAAACGTAAAAATTTTTCTATTTGAATGCAACTCATAGGTAGGTCAATCATGGAACTATTAATTTCCAGATGGTGGAGTAGAATTAGAAGACGTGTATCCAGCAGAAAAATGGCGATTCGAAGAAAGATACGAAAGCACCACCAACGTGTTGGGTCTGGTAACATTCTCTATAGTTTTCGGTATCGCCATGGGCAAGTTGGGTGAACAAGGGAAAATTCTTTTGAACTTTTTCCATGCCCTTGCCGAGGCCATGATGATTATTACAAGTTGGGTGATTTGGTTGTCACCCCTTGGAGTCTTCTTCCTGGTTGTTGCCAAAGTGTTAGAGATCGCCAGTTTTGCGGACCTAGTAGGGCGGTTGGGACTTTATTTTATGACCGTTCTATTAGGATTATTTATTCATGGTTTCATCACTTTGTCCATTATTTATTTTTTCGCAATCCGGAAGCTTCCCTTTAAGGTTATTGCCCAGCTGAGTCAAGTACTCGTAACTGCTTTTGGTACTGCTTCTAGGTAAGTACAACAAAAAAAAATTAAATTGTCTTAAATAATTGAGTTAAATGTACCGTAGCAATTTAAATAAGAAAAAATACCTAATACATGCTAATTACTTTATTTAGTTCGGCCACAATGCCAATTACCATTCAGACCATGGACAAGATGGGCCTTGACCCCCGAGTAACTAGATTCGTAATCCCGATTGGAGCCACCATTAATATGGACGGCACTGCCTTGTATGAAGCAGTAGCGGCGGTCTTCATTGCTCAACTCAACAACATTTCCTTGGGTTTTGGGAAAACCATAGCAGTTTGGTGCGTAATTAAAAAAAAAAAAAGAAAATCGATTCGATTATTTACAATCATTGATCAATAGTTTGACTGCTACCGCTGCTAGTATCGGAGCGGCAGGAATACCGCAAGCTGGCCTAGTCACCATGGTAATGGTTTTGGATACGGTGGGTCTTCCTGCCGATGCAGTAATTAATATAATCGCAGTCGACTGGCTTTTGTAAGTTATTCTTTTCTTTAATAAATAACATCGATTTAATCAAAATTGATTTTCAGAGATCGATTTCGGACGACGATCAACGTGATGTGCGATTGTTTAGGGGCTCGATTGGTGGATTTGATGAGCGTTGGAGAATTAGGAGGTACCGCCTCTTTAGTTACAAACAAAGATCGACTTAACGCTGAGCCCCATGAGCTAGCTGAAATGAATAGAGGGGCCGATCAACACCTATAAAGTGTTTATTTACCTGATAAATTCTTTGTAACAAATTATTTCAATCTTAAATAACATAGTTTCACTCAATTAACATCGTATTGCTCCGGGAAAATGTTTGTATGTTATTTACGAAGAAAAATAATTTGTTTTTCTTTTTTTTTTAATATGTTTCAGGTTTCTTTCCAATGTTTATATACGGGGTGTTTTCGAAAAGATTACTTTACGTTAACATTTTATTGCTTAAATAAACGACTAATAAGCGATAGAACGTAAATTATACTGTGACACCCTGTATATAAAATGAATGTTTAGAATATAATGTATTTATTACATTTATTTTCTACATATTATTAATTATAATAAGAAAATTACTATTATTCATGAAGATGTAATCAATTAAATATAAATATGTAACACATAATATATTGACCTGTAAAAGTATATTTAGAATAAAACGGATAATTTTAAGTATAAAATAATGAAAAAAATGTTGTTGTTCTTTGTTATTATTACGATTATATTTATCTTATTACGTTATACATTCCCTTACACATACATATATTATATACATATTTATATACTTGTGTCAACGTATTTAAGTGCAAATAAAGAAATCGGTGTAAATAATATTAGAGTTCTTGCATGCCCGTAACAATAAGCAGCTTTTAAATAATATAATAATTTATTTAGAATTGTTATTTTACGTCATAATTTGTTTATATTTTATTGTCACTTCGTTAAGGCGCTTCTAGGTCTCTGGTAGGAGCTGTAATTATATAGCAGGAACCATTAGAACTTATGCGTAGGTACGTATTATAACAAAAATAAGTCTGTGGTTCCTAATCCGTTTATTATTAACTTTCAAATATTCGAGACAATATATGTACATGTATTAATGATAATTATTATTTCAGGGACCAATATTTTAATCATTATATTATTGTTTAAATGTAAAATGCTTTGTTTTGCTGGCTTTATTTACGCAAAACTATTATTAACTATTGCTTCATTTTTTTTACAATAAATATTTCTATGGCTTTAATTTAGTTTTTCAAACTTTTAAGGCTTCAGCCTTTGAGGTTCGCAACCCAATATACTTATACCACGTTGTCAATGTTACTATATCAGCTATTATAGACAGTTAAATGTATATTAGATTTAGCTATATATACATCTAATACTATAGATTAATAAAATTTAAAATAATTTTCAAAATCACTTTTTTCTTCTTATTTCAAATTGAAACTTGCAGCAATTTAAATGTTGAATATAACACTTTCCTAAGTTTATGAAATAAATGACGAGTAATACGTCACTTCAAATTAATTCTTTATTCAGAAATTCAATGCGAGACGCTTTAAAGAAAATTATTTATGAGTAATTGCCCAACAATATTTCATATTTCCCACTTTGTAAACTGTCCATCGACATATGAAAGAATGTTATTTTAATATGTCAATGAACCTGTCAAATATTTTTTGAATATTTGAGGTTATGAGAATTCTATTTTTCTCATATTATCATACATAATTGTTCTATTTCTAGCGTTTCAGCTACCGAACCAACCGAACAGCATGTTGTCGATTCATAGGTAGTTAAAAATTTAATAAAAAGAATCGGAAAAATGGCCCAAATAGTCCTACTGATTGCTACTGTTCATCTTATTTATTGTCCATTTACTAAAGTTGAAGAAAGCTTTAATTTGCAAGCGATGCACGACATTCTCTATCACAAATGGAACATTTCCGAGGTACTTGAACAGAATCTAAACTCCCGGTCGAAAACTTGAAATTTTTGTTTTCAGTATGACCATTTGGAATTTCCTGGTGTAGTGCCACGCACCTTCTTAGGCCCCTTGTTCATTTCTTTTATAGCAGCTCCATTTGTTTTTATACTTGATTGTTTAAATTTCAGCAAATTTTGGGCCCAATATGTAGGTGAGTACAATTCCGTAACTGCATTAACCCATTTTATATTTAAATATTTGCAGTTAGAACTGTTCTAGCTGTAACAGTAATAGCTTCATATAAAAAATTAACCATTACTCTGGAAAAAGAATTCGGAACTCGTTGGCTGCAATGGTTCATTGCCATTACGGTTACTCAGAGCCATTTTATGTTTTACATGAGCCGTCCTCTACCGAATGTCATGGTTTTACCTCTTGGTAATATTTGACAAAAATTAGAATTTCGCCAGTATCCAACCTGAAACATGATTTTTTAGTTTTGCTGGCTTTGGATGGCTGGCTCAGAGGTGATCAGAAATGTTTTATTCTATTCTCAGGAGCTGCCATCATAATCTTCCGAGCTGAATTGGCTTTATTTTTAGGGCTGTTATTGCTTTATGACATTTATTATCAAAGAATAACTTTTAAAAGGTAGATTTATAGCATTTTAAAGAAAAACTTCTGTAATTCAGTATTTTTTTTAAGATTATTGCAAATAGCTGTGCCTGGTGGCATAGGGCTCCTTTTGTTATCAGTTGTAGTGGATTCGATATTCTGGAACAGACCATTGTGGCCCGAAGGTGAAGTCCTTTGGTACAACACCGTTTTGAATAAAAGTTCCGACTGGGGGGTATGAAGACTAACACGAGTAACTTTTACAATAATGACGAACTGAATCTGTAGACGTCTCCGTTTTTATGGTACTTCTATTCGGCTTTACCAAGAGGTTTAGCTGCGTCAACATTACTAGTTCCTATTGGCTGTGCCTTGGATCAAAGAGTCCGAAAACTAGTCGCCCTAGGTCTCGCCTTTGTTCTGTTATACTCGATTTTACCCCACAAAGAGCTCAGATTCATTATCTATGTCTTTCCATTTTTGAATGTTAGCGCAGCTACAGCTTGCCATCGAATGTAAGTATTAATAAATCCAAAACGTGCTTTTCTATTTAATTTTTATAATAAATTTGCAGTTGGGAGAATCGACTTAAATCACCCCTGTACCATTTTCTCTCATTAGGTGTGGCCGGTCATTTGGCTGTCAATTTACTATTTACTATCTTCTTGCTCAGTATTTCGGGTACAAATTATCCTGGTGGAGTTGCTGTGTCGCATCTGCATAAATTAGCTCGTGGTGAACCTTATGTGCGAATTCACATATGTAACCTAGCAGCTCAAACTGGAGTTTCTAGGTTCACGCAATTAAATTCTTCATGGATGTAGGTGCTTTATTTTTTGAATTAGCAGTTTTTATGAAATGTTTTCATTTTATTTTCAGTTACGATAAAAATGAACATTTAAAGACCACTGATAAGGATATTTTCAAGTTTACTCATTTAATTGAAGAGGGCAAAAGTAAATATGCCAGCAATTTAAAGATTTTGGCTGCCACTCACGACATTATTGATTCGGTTGAAGCTTTTCATCAAATTTCATTTAATTACTTTACAATTCCACCGGTAAAAATCAAAACTAAGCCAGTTCTTTTCATTTTAAGACGTCGAAATGATTATAAGGAAATTTTAGCTTTAAAAGGTAAACATTTCGAAAAAGAAAACATAAAACTTGCCAAAGAAAAAGATCTCAAAAAAAATCTTCAAGAAAGTGACCAATATTTCGATCAACTGCAGATCTTTGATACTGAAAATGATGAAATCAATGAAACAGATGAGTTGAAGGAAGAAGTAACTGATTTAAAAAACACCATTGAAAGTGAAGAAGTGAAAGATCCAATTGTATTTGAAGAGAATTTTATGCCAGAATCTGTTGAAATAAAACCAAAAAAGAGATTTAAAAAGAAACTGAACGACAAAGAAATTCCTCAGCCCGATCTTGCATCAATTGAAACTGATCAAGAAAATATTGAAGAAACTGTTCATGATGAACAACCTGATTTAAATGAGAATTTTAAAATGAATGATGAAAATGTTGAAGTAGAAAAGAAAACCTCCAAAAGACATAATCTTCCTATAGAAGAGCCTCCTTATGACAGTCAAGAGGATTTTATTGAAGAATCTTTTGAACCAAAACCAAAAAAGTTGCACAAATTGAAAAGTTCTAAAAAGAATATGGACAAAACTGAAGATGATGTGGAAGTTTTTGAACCTAAAAGAAAAAAAAGAAATCTAGAAGAATTAACAATTTTCCCTTGGAAGAGGACCAGCCAAGTGCCATAGAAGATGAAGAAGTTGCAGTAAAGAAGACTAAAAAAATGAAAGCGAATGAAAACCATGATGAAAATCGTTCCCATGTGAAACAGAATATCAAAAAAATTATTCAAAAATATAAAAGGAAAAAACTAGATGAGGAACAAGAAACACAAGATACACAGAAGAAAGCTGATGATCCAACAACGAATGTTTACGAGGAAATTTCGAAAATCGAAAGTCAAATAATTGATATCATTGAAAACAATCCGAGTATAACGAACAAAGACTTTGTCACTGACCGTTTGAGGGAAACTATCAAATCGGAACTGATCAACGCCATGGATCCTACAGCTGTTGGCCTGTCTTTGAAGAATGAAGAAAGCAAATCGGAAAAAGGTACTACTTTTGGGTTGAAAATTGGAGTTCATTAAAAGTTTCTAGTACTGAAAATTTAGTATTTTCGTCTAGTTGAGAATGTTCATTAAAAGGAGTCATCAAAACATTATTTTACAAAGTTCTAAAGAAATTTCTTTTAGAATTATGTTAATCCGATTTATATGCGAGGTTTTTAGTATTGATATTTATATCGAACATTATTGTTTCAGTATTTATCAATATTTCCTAGAAATATCGTTAACATTTGACTTAATATACATGTACGTTATTAAATTAGGTACTAAAACACTTTTAATGATCGGTTTGTTTGATTTACCCTATATAAATTGTTGTTGTTTAGAAGATGAACCTAGAGAACCGGAATCGGAAGCAGAGAAAAGGACGAATTTGGAAAAATTTGAAGAGAACGTTGCCAAAAAGAAATTTGTGAAAAAATTCAAAAAAGCAACCGAAAGATTGGACAACATCATTAGCATTATCGATGAAATTGTTGATACTATCGAAATAGTTGAAGATTATTAAAACTATATTTTTCATCATTTCTTGTTTATTTAATTTTTGAATTGATTTAGTTCGCGCCTATTATCTAAATGAGTGTTTCACAGACATTAAACGAGAGAGAAAAAAAGAAGGCAAAGACGTTGATGTCGTGACAAATAAGGAGCAGATCGGATTCCGAACGGAGCCCACATTATTATTAATACACCATACACACCGCATACGTCCGACCACGGTAAAGTACGCTTTTCTCTATCACCGTTTTAGTGTCCAATCGTCAGGCCAATCGGCAACATCATTAAGAACATAGCATAGATACGCCTGAAGATTATGGCTTTTTACGAACCAATGGTTCGGACGGTCCTTTTCCTTTTATTTTCCACAGCTTTGCTGATTGATGCCGTTTCCCTAGATTTGGGTAAGGAACTTACATATATATACATATACCTATTTATAATTTTTTCCATTGAATGGACCATCCAATACTAATAACATCAACAATTTGTCATGCCATTTGAACCCTATTAAACCAAATGATATCATTAAGGGTGTGTCCGGTGATGCAACCAATAAAAATTTATTTATAGGATGTCTTAATTAAAAAATGAAAGTGTCGTCTTCTTTTCCAGCATTAGTAGTACCCTCTTATATTGCTTTTTGGCATTTGTCCAAGAAAAAATCCTATTTTTCAACCTGATTCGTCGCTCGTCTTTGAAAATATCGGACGCGCCGTTTCCTGTTTGTTCACCTGATTTTTCACCACTTAATTCTATCTATTTCTACCTGGTGAAAAAACGAACCGTTCATTTCACGGGCAGGTTGCAACTTCTCAACTGTTTTTCTAATATGAACGTAGTAGTATTTCATAAAAGATAGACTTTTTGATGCAATGATTTTGAAATTTTTCTATAAAGGTCAAAAATAGTAATAATTGGAAATTATAGATCATAAATGCCATAATTTAATTTTTTGAAGACGTTTTCGTCTACTTTTTAATTGGATAACTAAAATTCCCTAAATTTTAATTGCATTTTTACTATTTAATATGGCCACCCTGTATATATCACTCGTTTTCCCTTATTTAAAACAAGTTATAAGAGCATTAGAACACCCTGTATATTCATAGATGTGATGTTACGATAACAATTCCTGCCCACGAAAATGTCATCGTATGTAGATAAATGGCAATTTTACAAGAGCAAATGCAGAAAAAAAATGAAATGTACCATTTTCTTAAAGCTCCTTCCCACAGAAAAAATTCATTGTTTCGTTAATTAACATAAGACCTTGCTTCTTAATCAATTATCGTTTGGGCGGCGTGTTTTTTCTTTTGGAAAACATGCACATACACACACACACACAGGATGGAAGTGGAATTTGCTTAAATTACGATTTGATTCATTGTTTACAATATGTGTCAGGAGTAGCAACAGCAACAGGCTTTGCTGTTACTGTCTGCTGCTACTAGCTCGGGCAGTACCGCTTTTAACGATGGCGGCCTTTATTTTTGCCAAATATAGACATATCAAGAGAGAAACCATAATTTAAACCTGCTTTGTACGTACGAAGTGTCATTGTTTCGCTTTAACCTACTTTACAATAAAATTAAACATGAAAACATATTAAAATATTAGTAATTAAAAAAAAAAAATATGTATATGTATGTAGTTGCAACTGTTATTAGAGCTGTAGTGAGTAATCGAATAACTATTATCGATAATTGTCAATTTAACTACACATTAAATTTTGATGATATTTTCAAAAAGCATTCATTTTCATGTTAAAACATGTTCTTATTTTAGTTAGATTTAACTAAAAGAATACGTATTGTTACACATAAATACAACATGAACTCGTGATAGCTTTCAATATACGCAGGTATTCACCCGATTATAGCTACCAAACTTTTTCTATTAATGATAAACTTATCATTACGTATTTTATTTTCTTGCAGATACAACAAGAGATTTAGAAAATGTAATCAAAAAGGACAATTTCATTCTTTCAATCAGACATATTCGACCAAAAAAACGGTCCAGAGGTGCCATAGAGACATTGTTTTCGGTCGAGTTTCCCGGCACGGAAAATAAATTTTCACTACTTCTTGACAGAAAAACCAAACAAGGTAAACTAGTAAAAAGCTTTCCAAAATCAGTGATTTTATGTTTTCCCTAAGAAAAGACTTTTATATGTTTCTGATTGGCGTAAGTATTTATTTGCCATTCCATTTCAATTAGTAATCGTACAAACCATCGAGGATTCGAAACACAGACAACAGCAATTTACTGTGGATGTTCTCCATGACGATAGCGTAATTAAATCGTTGATTCTCCAAGTGAGTCAATCACAACCATCGGCCCATGCAAACCTCTATATAGATTGTGTAGCCTACGGCATGGTGGCAACCCCGAAATCTCTACGAGACATGTACGAGTCAATGCACATTCCTATGGTCGAAGTGGTAGTTACACAATTTTAAATCAATTAAAAGGTAGTTTTCAAAACTCAATTTACAGTTCCACGAAAAAAAATACCAAATGGAAATAGACGGACACCGGGATTTGAGGGCGGTACTAAGCAGGAACGAATGTTCCCTACCAATTGAACGAACAACCAATGGTTTTGATGCAGAAGACTTTGGGAACTCTTTAAAGGACGATCCGAATATTCAAGCCCAAGAACCTTATAGGTCCAGTTCGAATTATCAATCTGATTATCGAGGAGATATTCCTCTAGTTTCTACTTTAGATGATGGTAATCAGTACATCTATTTGTCATTACTGCTGTTGCAAATATTTTATCATTTCTAGTCGGTCTAATCAGTGCTCTAAATCAGTTAATCACAGTAGTCAATTTGGAAGTAAAAAAGTGTCAACAACAAACCGAAGCATTTGACAAATTGCGACGATTGATTGAAGAATGCGAACTATGCAGACAGCGACCCCCTGAAATTAAAATCCCCACCTGTGCTACTCATCCCCCAGGTTGTGCACCAGGAGTTCGTTGTCATGATACACCTGAAGGACCACGTTGTGGCGAGTGTCCTTCCGGATATTTAGGAGATGGTAAGTTCTGAATTGTTTTCGAACTAAAAAATATAAAAATATGATAAAATATGGTTTCTTCCAGGTTACACTTGCACTCCTGGCAGAACTTGTGCAGATCGTCCCTGTTTCCCTGGCGTTGAATGCCGAGACACTGGCAGAGGTTATCAGTGCGGTCCCTGTCCAGGTGGTTACGAAGGAGATGGAGAAACATGTCGCAGAAAACCAAACCCTTGCGAGTACAACCCCTGTGCCCCAGGTACGATCGATCACTATAATTACCTTAATTAGAGGAAATGTTATTTAATAAATTTCCACTTCTTATTTTCTAATAACTAATGTGGCGCGTTGCACTATAAATAAACCAATATTGATAGATTTTTCTTCTTTAAGAGGCATACTTTTGGTATTTTCACTATTTTCGGAATGGGTTGGGGTGGGGGTATACGAATAGAATATATATAGGATCGTTGTCATTACACGGTTAAAGTTGCCTCCTATTGAACAGATGTAAAATCAATGCTGGCTTATTTTTTGTGGAATGCACTACTTAAGGAGGATGGGATTCTTCTGATTCAAAACAGCTAAAAGAGATTTGAAAAAGTAAACAGTTACACAATAAAGGATTGTTCAAAAGTTTATTATTCAAATGCCTTTTAGCATATTTTTTCTTTAATTCGCATGTTTATCTTCGCCTAGTGCTTTTGCCTGAGTCCACCACATAGAAAAACTGTATTCTAGGGTATTTTAGTAGTTTGGAATCGTGCAAATGTCCTTTTATTTACTTTTCAATGTTTCCGTTTAGGTGTAGTAGGCATGTATGTATTAATAATTTTTCATAATTTTGTTATTTTATTCAAATATATTGCAGATTTAACTGGAAAATAATTTGTTTTATTTTATTTTCGAAACAGGTTGTGTGCCTATATGGAGCACCCGTCGCAATTCTAGAAGATCTATTTAAGAAGGAGATCCGATCCTCTATTATGATCGCGTTAACATCGCTTGGATACCTTAGGATGCACTTTTTTTTGAAAATTAACACGATATCTTAAGAGCACTATGGCAGTTTATTAACGGCCTTGATTTGTTTTGACGCACCCAAGATTCTAGAACAAAAAAACAATCTTTGAACTAACTGGACACCTTCTTAACACAACAAAACACTCCTTTTAGTCAGTATTATTTTTCCAAAAAAAAACAGAAAGAAAAATTATATATTTTCGTTTAAATAAAGCTTTACTAAATTGTTTTTCTTCAATTCATATTGATTCCTCAAAATTGTGCACTACTGGCCTTTTAAAACACAGCTTTAATACATTCAGGTGTAACCTGTACTCCAACCACCGAATACCCTTACTATCAATGCTCTGGATGTCCTGCAGGATCCACGGGAAATGGGGAAGACTGCCGCGATATCGATGAAGTAAGTACTGCATCCATTACACACTCACACAACAGTTACCTAAACATCTTCGAAACGTTTAATCTTTTTTAACCCTGTATATTAAAACTTATAGGTCCACATTAAATTAAAGAAAAAAGCTTGAAGATGTTTCTTTATGACCGCATACTCTTGAAAGTAACGTAATAATTTTAATTTAATAGTGTGACC
This sequence comes from Hypothenemus hampei, assembly GCA_013372445.1. Taxonomy (NCBI): domain Eukaryota; kingdom Metazoa; phylum Arthropoda; class Insecta; order Coleoptera; family Curculionidae; genus Hypothenemus; species Hypothenemus hampei. Next base: position 1,849,233 of record JABRWK010000001.1, on the reverse strand, counting down.
TGGTGCATCCATGTGACCCCAACGTAGAATGTACCAACTTATCCCCCGGATACCGTTGCGGTGCGTGTCCTGCAGGTTTCACTGGAAGTCACGGTGTCCAGGGAGTTGGTTACGAGGAAGCCTCTAGAAACCGTCAGGTGTGTCAAGACATTGACGAGTGTGCCCAAGGCGGGGACAGATTGTGTTCAGATCATTCCCGTTGCGTTAACACTTTGGTAATTAACAAGAAAAAACATGATGACACCATTTTACTTTTATTCTACATAGGGGTCGTTTGAGTGCTCCTGCGAATATGGTTACGTGGGGAATCAAACGGTGGGTTGCCATAAACAGGAAGGTTATTGTCCCAACGGGTTGCAATGCGACAGGAATGCACGTTGCGAGAGTTTAGGTTGGGATCGTTACGTGTGTCGCTGTATTACCGGTTATGCAGGAAATGGAGAAGTTTGTGGTGTGGACACGGATCTAGATGGTAGTCCTGACAATCAATTGCGTTGCAATGACAAACGTTGCGAAAAAGTAAATTTTTCTTAAAAGTTATTCAATAAAAATAATCTTGAAAACATCTTAGGACAATTGTCCCTATACTCCGAACTCGGGACAAGAGGACGCTGACAATGACGGTATAGGTAATGTGTGCGATCCTGATCCGGATAATGACGGCATCACTTTTGATGTAAGTTAATCGTTAAGTTTATCGCTGTTTCTAGTGATGTTCACTTACTCTTAGGATAATTGTCCTTTACACCAAAACACCGACCAAAGAGATTCAGAACGTGAACCAGATAAGGTGGGTGACGTTTGCGATAATTGTCCATACGTGCCAAATCGAGATCAATCAGATATAGATCATGATGGTATTGGGGACGCTTGTGATCCTGATATCGATAATGATGGTATAATTTTTGCATATTTTTAACATTAAGGCGTTACATAATAGTTTTTCAGGAATACTAAATGAACAGGATAACTGTCCTAGGCATGCCAATTCCAATCAAAGGGATTCAGACAATGACAGAGTGGGAGATAAATGTGACAATTGCCCGAATGTCTATAATCCAGGCCAGGAGGACTCAAATGCAAATTCAGTTGGTGACGTGTGCGACAATTCTAACGACATAGATCGGTAAACAATGCATTTTTGTTATACTTATAACAAACCCTGTATATACAGAATTGTATGCAATCAGACAAATCCCATTCGATTTACACGTATCAATAAATCTGAAATTTCAGTGATGGAGTGGGTGATCACATCGACAATTGCAAATACACTCCGAATCCAGATCAGGAGGACACGGATCGTGACGGTAAGGGCAATGCTTGTGACGATGACATAGACGGCGACAATATTCCTAATCAGCGTGATAATTGCGAGCTGATCTACAATCCTGATCAAGCTGATTTCGATCGTAAGTGTCATACTTAAAACGTAATTAAGATGTCCTGTACCAAACTCGTACATAATCAACAGATAATGGAGTTGGAGATGCGTGCCAGGACGATTTCGATAAAGATGATCGACCAGATTGGGCCGATAACTGTCCAAATAATTCGTTAATCTACAGAACCGACTTTAGTAAATACCAAACAGTGGCCTTAGATCCGGTGGGTGAATCACAAATTGATCCAAATTGGGAAATTTTTAATCATGGAGCTGAAATTGTACAAACAATGAACAGCGATCCAGGCCTGGCAGTGGGCCACGACAAACTCTACGGCGTAGATTTTGAAGGCACATTCTTCGTAGACACGGAAATCGACGACGACTACGTAGGCTTCATATTCAGCTATCAAAACAATAGGAAATTCTACACAGTGATGTGGAAAAAAAATCAACAAACCTATTGGCAACCGACTCCGTTTCGGGCAGTCGCCGAACCCGGAATTCAAATTAAAGTTGTTGATTCCGAAACTGGACCTGGGACATTTTTACGAAACGCCCTTTGGCATACTGGAGACACCAAAAATCAAGTTCGACTTCTTTGGGTAGATCCTCGAAATGCCGGCTGGAAGGAACGTACTTCCTATCGTTGGTTTTTGGTACATCGACCCGGTATCGGATTAATTAGACTGAAAATCTTCGAAGGCGAGAATATGGTGGCCGACTCGGGAAATATTTTCGATACTACTCATAGAGGTGGGCAATTGGGCGTGTTGTGTTTCTCGCAAGAACAAATCATTTGGTCTGATTTGGCTTATAGATGCAATGGTAAGTCGCATACACTGTTATAATGTATAGTCTTGTTGCTTTTGTACTAAATTTTGTACATTGTATGTATGTAATTCTAGTAAAAAGTAAATTTTTCTTTATAGAAAACGTGAGAGACGAGATTTGGAATGAACTGCCACCTGGTTTACGATCGAAAGTCTCCGTTGATAATACAATTTATCAAAACATTCAGGATCCTCAGCTTCTAGACTATTAATCAATGCAAAATTTGTACTTTCTAGACACTTAACTTTTTATTATGTTAGTAATTAATCGTTCTCAATAAAAATTTCTTGAAAATATTTTCCATTTGTATGACTGTAATCGTACGTGGTTGAACCTTTTGTTGGTTCTTCACGAGGTCGTAGCTCTTCATAGACACAAGTCCTATTTGAATAGTCCAAATTTAACTTTAGAGTTTTTAAAAATTCTTCTTTACTGTCAGATAGTTTTGGTCGTAGTCCGAATTTGTTTTCAAGAAATTCAAGTACCGAATTAAACGTTTTTAAATTATTGAAAACACGACGTTCACTTTTCGTTAAAATTTTTCCCAACATAAAGACTAAATGATGATGGAAACATTGAAAAGTCAAATTTTTCGATCTTTCTTCGAATGTTAAATTACAAGTTTGATCACAGACATCATTATAGTCTGCCATAGTCAATGTACTGTTGTAACAAATATTTAACCAATTTTGAATACAGCCTAAAGAAGGCACTTTGGATCCAGAATAGATTTCTGGATTTGCTAAAATACCATTGGCCACCATAACACCACTAATTCCTGTGCGTTTTTGCAGTTCCAAACAATTATCCAAACTCACCAAACCACCATTTCCAATTATAGGTATTCTTACATTTGACACAGCCGCTCTTAATGATTCCTCACATATCGGTCCAACACTGTCATACACACTACGAGAATGTATCGTAACAAAACTTACTCCGCACATTTCCAATTGTCTTAAAATCTGAACTGTATCTGTAATACTACTTTGAATTCTCATTTTAACACTTACAGTTAGAGTTTTTACAATACGATTACGACACTCTCTAACCAATTCATATATTTTTTGAGGATTCTTGAGCATTTCACAACCCAAACACAAATCCCTCGCCCATTTTTGAGGACAACCACAATTCAAATCAACTCCATCACAAAAGGGTGCCACTAAATAACTGGCCCCGACAAAATCGTGGGTAGTATTGGCAGCAAATTGGGTCACTAACGGCAAATCCAGTGCATTTGTCGTAAATTCATTGTCACGGGCCTTGGAACTTTTACAAAACGAGTCCGCCAAAATCATTGGGGTGAACACCAAGTCGGAATCGTAGAGTTTTACTAAATTTCTGAATTGTAATTTACTGTAACGTACCATTGGGGCACAACATTTTACTAATGGTTTGTCGTTGAATAAATCAAGTATATTTTCACTCGGTTTAATCGACATTTTTGTTAAAAAAACACTATTGTCTGTAAAATCTCTAAAATACTATACATTTTAAGGTTAATTTCTTTGTTAATCTTTTTTTTTCCTGTAATATTAGTGATGGGTAATTGAAATACATACAGGTGTGGAAAATTTAAAAGTAGTCATAGAAAATATAATGGAACGGACAGAGAACACACCCCCGCTAATATAAAATCGTGTGCAACTGACAAAGATAGCATATCTTTGACATTTAGCTGATTTTGAGCGGTGTTGCCAGATATCTTTCTATTTTTTTGACTATAAGATACGCAAATAACTGTTTCAATTTTAATTTCAAAAGTTGTAGGGAATACTTAAGAAGGAAATCTAAAATTATTAAATATTATTTATTATTCTTAAATATTCACGACAAATTTTGAAATTAAAATTGAAACAGTTATTTGCGTATCTTATAGTCANTAAAACTCAGCCTGGATTACTTCACAAGTTGAGCTGGCATATTGGCCAGAAAGAATAATTTAATCAAGTAATAAAAAAAGAAGAAGAAAACACTAACCCAACCCTATAAATTTGATAATGAATTTAACAAAACTTTTGCCACAGTTTAAGCGGTAACAGTTTATATATCTATGTCTTCTCTACTAAAATACCTGCTTATTTTTTAGGCTTTCTTTATGTCCTAGCATTAGACACATTTCAACCGATCAATGTCTTCTTTTCCGAGCAACTCCTTGCCTTATGTAAACCATTCTCATTTACAATATATCTTAAAGCAAATTTTCATTGTAGGGCTGAACCATTAAAAAAGAAAAGGAAATTAGACCCTGCAGTTATTAGAGCAAGAGAGGAACGCAAAAAGAAACGATTGGAAAAACAAATTAGACGCCTGGAAAAAACGCACGCCAAATGAAACCGATTGGGGAATGTGAAGTACCTTTAACATTGCTAGACGAGAAATTGTAAAACAATTTTTGTTTTAAGAACATTGGAATGACTATCGGTTGTTTTTTTTTCAGGGACAGACAAAGAAACATTTTAATTTCAGCAGAGGTTTTAGAAAAACGGGCTCTTCTTGAAAAGAAATGGGCTAATTTTAAGCGTCTCCAATTGTTAAGCGATCTACAAATGATTGATCGAATTATTTATACTCAACAAAAAGCTTTGGATGAGTTGAAAAATGAATCTGAAGAATTATATCAAGAAGCTATACAGGTGAGTTGCTATGCTGTTTCTATTTTAATTTAACTATATGTTTTTTAGATGGATTTCCATATGATTCCGTTTAAGACGATGGGTCCAGTTGAAACGCGTTCTATTGAAAATTATGATGCTTTAGACGGAGAGTATCAAGATGTATCAAAAAAATGGTAAAAATAATGTTTTTCTCAATTTAGAATTTTTATTAAAGATCCATTACTTTGATATGTCTATTTTTATTTAATTTGTGTTCATTAATGAATAATTATTAATTTTAAAATACATAGTATTGCGCCAAAATTTTTACCCTATGTAGTAAACCTTTTTATTTCTGATCCTATATATTAGCCCAGCTCTAATCGTACCTAATAATCGGTGAAAAATAACTGTGACGGGAATGTTGTGACAGCTAGAAAAGCTAATCAAAACTAACTTAACCTCACTTTTTAAGTTAATTTGACTCTAATGGGGCTCCAAACCTTAAAATAAGAAAAACTTCTATGAAACTTACCAAATTATCATTTAAAGTGAATTAGCACATCGTGTAAATATAAACCATTAGATTCACATCATGAACAACATATCGCTATTCCGAAACTGTTGTTTAAAAATCTTAAATAGATCCAGAAGTTTACACACTACCAATAAATTAAGTTTATTTTGGGAAAAAGATGACCGTGGCGGATACCCGAGCACTTTACCTCAACAGGGAATCAAAGAGAAAATGAGATCAGGTTTGGCTGAAATGAAAGAAGAAATCAAATTGTGGTGCCATGAAATGAAAGAAAACCTCGAAAGCAAGTGCATTTAATTATATCCGTGTCAAATTGTCTTTGAATTGGATTCATTCATTTTAGGCGATCCACAAATACTGTTTAGGCCAGAAGAAGTAGATGTGGCCTGGAGATTTAAAAACCCTGAATCTCTAGAAAAGTGGATTGCAACTTGTGACTCTGACTATAATGAGGGCTTTAGCAATTGTACCCTGGCCCGAAACATGTATGGAAATGCAGTTTTCAGTGGTAATATTAATTTGAGAGTACCCAAAGATGGGCGGGTGTATAGAGCTGGATATTGTAATATTAAAACAAAGCCGTTTCGAGTAATAAATGAACAATAAAAGGAAAAAAATCTGTAGTAATTCGCGAGTAAATTATAGAGATCGTTTAAAAGGGAAACCTACTTGAACTGGATAGGATATAACACATTGGTGATGAAAATCAGAGGGGACGGAAGAACTTATTTATTGAATATTGGCGCCAGAGGATATTATGATGTGGCTTGGTTGGACCAGTATCACTATCAATTGTATACTAGAGGTGGCCCTTATTGGCAAATTGCCAAGGTACAACTGAAAGGAAACTTACAAAATATTCAGTTGAACAACAGTTTCTTTTATAGATTCCATTTTCGAAATTCTATTTCTCATCTAAAGGCCGTATTCAAGACGATCAGCATCCACTAACTTTAAACAAAATCTCATCTTTTGGGATATCTGCCCAAGATCGACATGGAGGTAGGTTTAATCTGGAGATTGACTATATCGGTCTGGAATACGATCCAAAACATGTGGAAGAATTTGCATATGAAATGTACAAAGTTGATAAAGGTATTGTCAGTGTATAGAAGCTTTAATACATATTACTGTTCACCGCAAAAGAGTAAAAATTTAAACCACAAGTGCGTTTTGAAAATAACCAATGTATTTTTCCTTACACTGTAATAATAGAATTAAAAACAATTGAAAGAAATGTAAATATTGTAAAATGACTCGTTTTTCAATGAATTCTTGTCAAATCTTCAACCGTTTTAATAAGATGTTCCACAGTCACCTGAAAAATATTCGATATATCATTGAATTAAAAGTACCATACGAAGTATTTCACCCCAAGACCGTCAGCAACTTCCTTCATTTTTTCTGGGGACAAGTCTAAAAAGCTTTCAATTAAATCGCCATCTATGAAACCCTCACTGTTTTCAGTCTTAATGTCTGTATTGAATGCTCTCCAGAACTGATGACTGATCCGACCCACTGATTTGATCGTTGAGGCCAGTTTATTTTGTAGATCGCGCAGAGACTCGTAAAATTCCTGAGATATTTGCGTTACCAAACCTGAAATATTTAATTCACTTTTGACTTTACGCATTTTCTAGTTTCCTCTACCCACCTATAGCTCCACCAACTGTTCCAAATAGAACACAGCCCCTAGTGGGCGTAGACGTCTCTCCAATATTTTGCATCACTAAAGAACCGTGTCTGAAGACGTTTATAATATCCCCAACGTGAAAATGCCCCACCTGGTGCATTTGCGAACGTTCTTCATCCGTCGTTGCAGCACTATCCTTTTGGCATACATACATATTGAAGCAATTTTCCGCTCCTAAATAGATGTCATCATCGAGAAATTCGACTGCTGTGGTCCAGATAGGATTATAATCTCTAGCTGCAAAGACAGTTCCAGTTTACCTTGAAGCTAAGTGACATTTCAGTGCACAGGTAGACATACCAATCTCCTCGAAACTACCCTCCATGGTTTTGTATTGTAATAGCGTCATACTACGCATCAGGTCTCCAACGAGAATAAAGTCTCCCTTTGTTTTTAAATACAACGTAACAATATTATTGAAATGGGAACATTCTAAACGTAATTCCTTCTCAGCCGTCCACTCGAACAATCTTACTGTACTGTTGATGCTCGCCAATAATTTCCCATTGAACGGTCGTAATGAATAACAAGCGCCTTTAATTTCTTTTTCGGACACTTGTACTAATTTGTTATCGATCCATTGAAATACTACGATTCGGCCCATTTTCGGTTCAGCTTCCTCCGGATTGACAACGGCAGTACCAACGATGAAATACGTAGTAGCGTCATTTGTGAACTGACACGATATTAACGACATGGCATATTCTTGAGTCATAAATTGATGTGCTGCTAGTACTTCAAATGTGTTTTGATCGATTATCAATAAATTGTGAATTTCAACTTCTTGGCCGTATTCAAGTGATCCTCCAGACATTAACCCGGGGTTGACGCTGGTTTTAGTCAAAGTCAAACTGGCCACGCTGCTCGACACTGTTAAGGATTGGGTCATTGTTGATGCACTCTGACGTACCGGATTTAATCCTGTCGCATCCTGGATATCGATACGGCTCGTCACCAAACCAAACGTCTGAAAAATTATAAATATTTCATTCATTTTACGATTAAACAGATTTAACACTGACTTGTGTGTTCTCCTGATACGCGATACGTCTAGGAGATTCCTGTAAGGGGATCGTTCTAATATGCAATTTTTGGATTTCATCTATCGTTCCAATTGTAACAGATGTAGCTGTGGCTAAAGCCAAACTGAAAGCACAGTAAAATTCATAGACAGAGTAACAAACCTCAGCAAAATTTGCTCAAACCTGTCGGGGTATGCTTCAGAGTTCAGAGAACACATCTGATTCACTTCCCTCAAGTTTACATTAGAAAATACCAATTTATGATTTGAAGAGTAAATAACAGTGGGCCGATCCGAGCAGGCAAAGACATTGGTCGAATTCAGCGATCGAAACGTTCGCAGTATTGTTGGTTGTGTGCCTAACGTTACTTTTTTTTATCCCTTAAGGTACCTTGGTCCTTTTGTAAAGTAAAATAGTACATAGAGCCATCACCCAGAGCACAGAGCAAATAGTCGTGTCCCTCAAAAGAGGCCATCAAAATTGAACGGGGCATAATATCTGTGAAGATAAAAACAGATGAATTCTTTCTTTTTTAGTATAATTATTTGATCAAAACTTAATTAATAAAATTTACCTCCTCCCAGAAGTTCTTTATGAGCCTCACTTAAATCGGGCAAATTAAGAATACGTGCTGATATATCTGTCCATAGACCAACGGCAACTAGAGTGGTTTGAGTGCCCTCGGCCAGAGGGCTTATATCCAAGCATGACACTTCCACGTCTAAAGTGGTTTCCCTATAAATTATGTTATTTTGTATATGCTAGACGGCATTATCTTAATCTAAATTACCCTCTCAAAATTAACTCGTTGGGATGAATTTCAAGATAGTACAGCTGATTTCCCGTACTAACGACTATTTGTGATGTGTTGCATGAAACAACTATGATTCGTTTTTCTGTAGGCGGTTTCCATTCCGAAACCAACGTTTTCGAATCAACACTTACTAATCGAACCGATAACGGAGTAACCTGCAAAAGTTGGTCGTGGGCAACGTTGCCGCAAAAGTAAGTCTGTTCGTCCGAAGTGAAACCTGGAATATCAGTTTCTTCAACTTCTTCACCACTCAAACTCAAAACTCTCGTTTGGCCTACGAAAGCCAATACTAAGGTATCATCGAATTTTCCACCTGAAACCTAGCCGTGTTATTCCAAAATAAATACTAAATTTTCATGTACCATTTGCTTGTAAAGCCCACATTCCTTTAATGCCCATCAAATCGATAGAGGCGTGTTCTTGAATCCCAATCCCGTTACGAATAATCCTCAATGAACCTTCCTTGAATGATCCCGAACACGTGACTAATTGACCCTGACTTTGTCTTTCCAAGTCCACCACGCACATATCCAGAATTGGTGCCAAATTCGTAAATGTTTCCATGACAGTAACATATGAACCTGATTCATCTGTTTTCGTATTTAATTTGACCAATTGCGAGTCACCAAAACGTGATCCAATAAAGAGGACTCCATTGTCCAGATAAGTTATACATTCAGGAATTGCAATTTCACCTTTTTGAACAAATAATGATATTATGGTTCAAAGGTTCGAACCTATATAATGCAGTACTGACCAAGCATCTCTACTTTTAGATCTTTGATGACTTCTTTGGAATCGCCACGAGTTTCTGTTTCTAAAAAGAGCATAAACAAATGACCAGCCATGTCGCCCAATAAATAACGTAAGCCACTAGGATCAACTCGAGCGTAACAAGTAATCGTACTTTGCTAGAAAAAAAAAATTATGGTCGCTATGGAGAGTTCAGATGTTTAACAAAAGAACCTTAATCACTGGTGGTGCAACCACAACTGACGTGATTCCATCATGATACAAAATGCTTTCCTGTCCTATGATTATGGCACCCCCTAAAGGTGATGGTACAGAAATAATAATTGAAGCCTCTGTTTCTACGTTGTCCTGTTTCCATGGGACTTTAACAAAATCCTTCTGACTGATTGATATTTCATGAGTTTTAACGTGACGACCATTAACGTCTTCATAAATTAATATCAGGGTGGGATTGGCGCAACCATGTAAAAATTCCACATCAATAACGTGTTCTTCCAATCTGAAATTCGTCGCTTTCAATTCGTAATTGTCCTTTTCCAATGGGATGATTTTGAATAGTCCGTCGTAGAGTCGTAGACCGATTACACGAGATTTTGGATCGATGACAGCTAAAATACCGGTTTCCGAGGGTTTGCCAATTTGGTCTGCGACATTTCCGTGGGCCTTAGTTACAATTTCCAATGAATCGCCACCGTTGACGCATTCTAAGATCATTGCGTTATATCGAAATGTGACGACAAAAAGGAAATCTTTCTTTTCATGCTACAAGAAGTTGTTTATTAATGGGTTCACTGTTATTTGTTGCTATACATATTCGTACCTGCGGTCGAAAAAGTTTCATAACACCCACTTTTCCATACAAACCAATTTCTTTTATTGGCCTTAACCCTTCTGGAGTAACCAAGTAAATGTCCAATCGATTATTTTTCGCCACAATCAAGTTTAAATCAGTCGGAGATGTGAAATTACCTTGAAAAATAAATTTTGTTATTAATTATACAGGTATATAAAGAAAATGATAAGTATTCTTTGTACTTAAAAAGCAAAAATTGTTAATAAAATTATCCAAAACTTGGGAATAGTGAAAATTATAGCAATATATATTCTGAAGAAATTCAGATCTAACTATCACCAGGAGCAAAGTAGCCTTAATGTCAATTTTTAAAATGCTTTAAAGTTATTTTTCCAAAGAAATAGATTTAATATAGTGTTACACAAATAGCATATATCCTTCAACTAAAGATGTTATTTTAATAATTGCAAGTATCTCAAGTACTTTAGTACAATTCGGAAATTATTTTATATTGAAGACAAACCTCTATTTGCAAACGAAAATTATACGTTATTCATTAAAATATAAAAATATAACATAAAAGGAACTTCTACTTAAAGTTTTGAAGGTCTGAAGAAGGGTTCTAATTGGTAAAAATACTATTGGCGCTTACCTGTAACACAACCGCTTACCGCAGTCGGCTTATGAGCCGTAACAACATAGTGATAAGACATGACTACATGTAACGCGTGAATAAATTATTTGAAAATAAATTATAGGTGAATAACATTAAAAATTAACTACTTTTTAGCAGTTTTTCTTCAGAAAAACTTTGAGATTATTCAAGGGAAAACTCACATTACAAAAAGCTTCACATCACATAACCTTATTCTTCTTCTTTGTTGTTTTAATCAAACATATTAAAAAAATTTAGTGCTGTAAGTTAAATTTAAAATATCTATAATAGGTCATTATGAGTGAAATTTAATTATCTTTGAGGGTAAATTGCAAAAATTTAATTTTTAAACAAAAAATCTTTAGCAGTCTCTAGAGAATTGATTATTTGGACACACAGCCAAATTTCAAAAAAAAGAAGAAGAAAATAATTAAAACAAGATAACGTAAATATAAGAAATTAAACAATTTTATACTAGAAATAGCCATGCCAGTAGACATAAAAGAATTAACTGAAGGATGGTTGGAATTAGAAAGTGATCCGGGTTTATTCACTCTTCTGATGGAAGATTTCGGAGTGAAAGGGGTCCAAGTGGAGGAAATCTACGATTTAAACAAACCCTTGGACAGTCAAGTATACGGTTTCATATTCTTATTTCGTTGGGTAGAAGAAAGGCGTTCAAGAAGAAAAATAGTTGATCAAATTGAAATGTTTGTGAAAGATGAAGATGTGGTTAACAATATATTTTTCGCTCAACAAATGGTTCCAAATTCATGTGCTACTCACGCCCTAATATCCATTCTTCTTAATTGTGCCAATATACATTTGGGAGATACGTTATACCGCTTGAAACTTCACACTCAAGGTATGTCTCCAGAGAATAAGGGCTGGGCAATTGGGAACACTCCAGAATTGGCGTGTGCCCACAATTCACATGCTATGCCGCAAGCGAAACGAAGATTGGAGAAAAGTAGTGGCGGAGTGTCCACCGGTCGTTTTACTAATAAAGGTAAGGACAAATGAATCAGTTTTAATTATATTAAAAAATAAAATAGTAGCATTCCCTATAATAGTGCAATATGTATGTAGAACTTAAAAATTTTGTTCAGGGGAAGCCTTTCACTTTGTCAGCTTTGTCCCAATTGGAGGACGTCTTTATGAGTTAGATGGTTTGAAACCATATCCAATTGATCACGGCCCCTGTAGTGAACAGGACTGGACCGATAAATTTAGAAGTGTTATCCAAGACCGTTTAGGCATAACTGCAGACGAATACAACGAAATTAGATTCAATCTTATGGCAGTGGTTCCAGATCGCCGTTTAGCAATTCAACATAAATTGAAAATGTTAAGAACCAATAAACAAATCGTCCTGGACGCCTTACAGCAAATCGTAAAAATCAAGGAAAAAACGAATTTAAAAACTGAAAATACCATGACAGCTGAAAACGTGAAAGTAGAGGAATCACCATCATTGGACTTAAAATCTGTTGAAGAACCAGTTGCCAGCAGTAGCAATATGACATTGTGTCCATTAGATTATGCAACCCCATTGACGATACAAACTTCTCCCGCTCCGAGTACGTCTGGGACTGATACTCCAAGTGATGTAGGTTCTAGTTTCAATTCACCAACTCAAAGTTGGAATTGGGTCAATGCCCAAACACAAAACAGTCCCAATTCAAGGGATCTAAAGAGATTTGTTGTATTACGAGTAGCTGAACAAGAAAAAAATAATGGTAAGGTTATTGTGGCATTTTATTCTGATCAGTCTGTAAAGTTCTCTGTTTCTCTCTCATTTCATTCATATTAAGTGGAGGAAACAAAACCGCCAGAAAAAAAGGCCTCGGGGTCAGGTGTGGTGCACGCCCGAGTACGGACAAGCGACGGAGATCCAGTCATAGCCGAAAAAAAGAACCAAGACATTCTAGAACCTCATACCTTCGCTCCAAAAGACCTTTTAGCTTTATTGAGAAATTTGGAAAACGAAATTTGTCTGTGCGAGATGAGTTTGAAAGACGAGAATGATAAACAAAACAAATACAAAGTAATTTAAGAGTTTTCTTAATTCGAATAGTTGAATTACGCAGATTTTTAGATTGATGATTGCCGAAGAACGCACAATTATGATGAATTTATATGTACCTTTTTGTCAATGCTTGCAGAGCAGGGAAAGTTAGCAGATTTAGTTGAACAGAACTTGATTGTACCTAAAAGACCTAGTACGGGGTTGCCTGCACCTAAAAGTGTCAAAATAAGTAAAAAAGAAGTCAATAACCACACAAGAAGAAAAAAGAAAGGCAGAGCAAAAGTAAAACGACGAAAATAACATGACATAAATAAATATTAAAAATATATATTCAATGAATTTATCATTTTTTCATCGTAGGAAAACACATTTCATAACAAGGAGGCTTTAATGGTATATGAAGTAAATCTAAATTGTCACTTTCAAACCAACCTTTCTCTTCTTCAGTCAGTTCTTCAATTTTCGAATAGAATGCCATAATATTTTCTTCACTAGTAGTACTAGAGGTCAAGTCAATAGCATTTGAAGTACTATTTACACTACGAAAAATCGATGCAGAATAATTCTGAGCTGACTGAGTTGCAGGAGGCCGTTGCGCAAAGACATTTTGATTGTTAAATAATGATGCATTTGTTTGTTGTCCTTGGAAATTGTTGGAACTTACAAATGGAGAGCTAGTCGTCTGTACTGGATTAGAAGTTGCAAAGATATTTCCACTTGTTGGATTCGAAGATGCAAAAATATTTCCACTTGTTGAACTGGAATTGGCAAAAATATTGCCGCCAGATGATGCACTAGTATCTCTTGATTGTACGGCAAAACAATTTGTGGGGTTATTGGAAACTGAGTTACCTCCAAATATGTTGTTGCCTGAATTTGTTTGTGTGGCAAAAATATTTGACTGTTGTTGTCCAGTGGCAAATGCCCCTTGCCCTATAGTCCCACTCAAACTAGCCGGCGGTGAATTGTAGATTTGTTGCAAAATATTTACTACTTCAATTGAGGGATTCTTCAAAGAGTTAATTTTCGCTAAAGTTGTTTTAAGTAGGTTTCCCACTTGTGCGGTCTGAAAAAAAATGAAAACAGAAATATGAATTAAAATATGTTCATCTAATAATAGCTACATATTCGGCCACAGCACCAGTTTTTTGGGCGTTGTAAAAACCCCATCGAATCTCTTCAGGACTGTAATCTTCAAACCCAGGAAATGCCGGTTTTTCTTTAAATGGTGCGTAAAATGAAAGCAACCATTGTCCCCCTTTTTCCGCCCCAGTTATATCGCTAACCACAGTTTTAACAACTGAATTGATATCTGTTACCACTGGTTGGACAGGAGCGAAACTGGATTGTTGGACAATTGATGTAGGTCTATGGAAGCTCCCTGAAAATTTTTTCTCGTAAATAGAAAGGTGATGCAATTATATACTTGCCACCGATTTCGTGGCTGAAATGGCAATTATTGCCAAATCTGCAATTTCCTTGAAGAAAGTATTTGCAAACAGTCATTTTTTTCGGGAAAATGAATTTTTTTATAAATAAAATTTGCTATAATAAAAATAAACAAAAAGTGTAAGGTTATGTTATAAATATTCCTCTATTTAAATTAAAAAATTGACAAAGTTTGAAAGATGTCACTCAGAAAAAATTGAAAGCAATTGACATATCGGATATACTCATTTTCAGGGTTTAACTCAATTATACGAAACAGTACAATATAACATTAGACATTTTTAAATTAAAGTCCCTTAAATAATATCTATAATAAAATTTAAGTTTATTTTAATACTGGCTTTTTTAATTTTCCCATTACACCGTAAACTAATTCCTATTTCAAGCTAATAGAAACATTTGATCCAATTTCAGTACAATTGTACGAACATAAATTTACAAATCCAACCCTGCATGTTATTTTTTTAATAAGTTTTTGACAGGCCGACAGTTGTTCAACGGGTGAACGGGTTGGGCGTCCGCTGTGTTTTTTCCTTGTTTTCTATTGAATTTTTATTTATTGCACTTTCTCCATTACATTTATCCGTTTTCGAAGTTTCGTTCTATTATTTTTAAGATGAATAAACGTTGTGCGAGGTGCGAAAAGACAGTTTATCCAACCGAAGAGTTGAAGTGTCTGGATAAGGTAATTAAGAGATTTTTTAATGGAATCATAATTTTTTTTCGATAATATGCGTGACATTATTTAAGCCACCCTTAGTCACAAGACTTCGTGTGTAAATTACGTGAAAACACTGCTTCCATATAGTTTAATGTTAATCAAGGCTAAATATTTAGATTAAGGTTAAATTAGTAGTTTATTATGAGTCACAAAAACACATACTTACAGCCTATGTAAATTCTAAATTTAATACATATATTTCCATCAAAATTAAAATGTATTTTGAGTCAAGACAAATTTGTTATTCTTACCAGTGCGGAATAGCAAATTTGAGGTTTAGCAGAAATGGAAAATTCAAAGTTTTTATTGGAATTACTTTGCTCTCTAATGGGGCCTATAGAGGATCAATTTAATCAACATCAGGTTCCACCCACTTAATATCCCACCGTTTTGATCTCAGCACAAGCTCGCGTTAATCGCAGCTTTCTATTTTTCTTAAACATACCATTACCAATATTTAAGCAACACCCTGTACTTTAAATAAAATTATATTACAGGTATGGCATAAATTATGTTTCAAATGTAAGGATTGTGGTATGGCCTTAAATATGAGGAACTATAAGGGGTTCAATAAGGAACCATATTGCGACGCGTGAGTACATTCACTCTTTTCCTTGGCCACTTTTTTTAAATAACTCTAACTTTTGTAGGCACGTCCCCAAAGCGAAAGCAACAACAATGGCCGAGACGCCGGAACTGAAACGTATAGCGGAAAATACGAAAATCCAATCGAACGTTAAATATCACGCAGACTTTGAAAAGAGCAAGGGCAAGTTCACGCAAGTCGCTGATGATCCGGAAACGTTGCGCATCAAACAAAACACGAAAATTATCAGTAACGTGGCCTATCATGGAGAGTTGCAACGGAAAGCCGAAATGGAACAAAGAAGACAATTAAATGAAAATGGCAATAGTTCTAATGACAACATTGTTCGAATACCTCAATCATTAATTTCACAACCTCAACAACATTACCAACAACAACAACCACAACAGCAACAGCAACAGCAACAACAACAACATCAACAACAACCAAAACATGCTACGGCAACAATGGTTGGAAAAATTGCGGATTGCGATCCCCAAGTGTCTTCACTTGGCAGCAATCAATATCAAAATAGTCCCTATTCAGCACGGACGTCGCAGACACTGATTTATAATTCTGAAATTGGGGGTGGAGTCGTGGAACCGGCTCCTACCCGACAAATAGGCTCCGTTCACGATATGGATCCAGTTAATCACAATTATGGGTCGCTTGGTATGGGCACGGGACGTGTTTATAGGTTAGTCACATCTAGGAAATATTCGTTTTTCTCTTCTTTATACATATTTTTTTAGAGCGATGTACGATTATGAGGCTCAGGACGTAGACGAAGTCAGTTTTCAAGATGGCGATCTGATTATCAACGTAAGCAGCATCGATAGGGGCTGGATGACCGGCGAAGTTCAACGTACCGGACAAGTAGGCATGTTACCGGCCAATTACGTTCAATTGGCCAACATTTAAAAGATGTTTACGAATATTCATTATGTTTGTTTTTCATCAAAAACCAAGGGACCAAAACTCCTTTCTCGTACTATACCCTAAGCTTTTTTAATAGGCAATGCTGGATATAAAAAATGAAGCTCTAATTTGTCAAAAAATCTCATCCTCGCTTTACTTGCCATTGTAAATATTAATTTGAGACGAAAAACGCATTGCTTCGTAATATGTCTCTTTTGTGACGTTTGAACTACTTATATAATTTATACAGGATAGATTCCGAGTAAAACAAGGTCGGTTGTATTATATTATGTATGTAAAGGATAAAATACAGACCGAAGGATGTTAATTATTGAACTTACCCTGTAATTTTAATAATGCGCGACAGGCGTCTTTTGTCAATTAATCATTTAGCCTGACATTGAGCAGTATTCTTGACCATTCCTAATATTTGACGCATTTATCGTTGTGTGCCTTAAAAAAAAGTAGGGAGACTGATGATTTATGTAAAATATTTTTTTGAAAGATTGCGAATCAAAATAAGAGGTGCTATTTTATTTTATAGGGAGTTTACAAATGCATTTTCGATTCGATGTAGCGCCAACTGTCACCAATGGTATTGAATCAGTGCATGTGTAAATTCTCCTTTAATATGACTACTTACCAGAAAAATATTTTTTAACTAAAAACCCTAGAAATTTAAGGATCAGTTGCTTTAAATTTCGTGTTCCACTAAAACGAATATCATTTTGGCTTTTGTACTATTATTATACCTGTTTTGTAAAGGACGTTACTATGCAGTATTGATAATACAATTTTTCAATTAGAGCTATTTTTATAAGCATATAACGTCTCTAAATATATACTATATGTAGTTGCTATGTTCTTCAACCTATACACCATTTGTAGAATTATATATCTTATTCTTGTTAATTTGCTTGATTTGTCTTCTTTTTCTCCGTTAAAATACTGGAAAACTCGTCAAAATCGCGTTTTCTCTCATTTTGTTCCAGCTGCAATCTAGTCGAGAGAACTTTAATGTTTTCCTCAGCTATCTCCAACTGATGTTTTATATTCAAGTCGTCCATTTTGCTGGATTGGCTCAGGGATGTGTAACTCGTCCTATTCTAAAAGATTGAATTTTTATAAAATCCTTAATCAAACACAAAAAATTACACCTGTTCAACGCACTAAATAAACTGAACTTTTATAAAAACCAACAGTCAGTTTTCACAACCGGAGAAGAAAACTTTATCATTAACCCTCGTATAAAATACTTACCGTTGCATCTAGGTCTGCTGTGCTTTTTGCAATTGCCGCTTCAAGTTTCACAGTTTTGCGACGTTCAATTCGAAAATTCCTTTGAGTTTTTCCGTGCTCGTTACGCTCCTGGTCAAGTTGATTCTTGTACATTTCCAATAACTGTAACAAAGCGACTCGTTCTTCACAGAAATAAACAGGTTCAGTTTCAATGCCGACATCTGTAACACTATTGCGACGTGATTTCTTCATTAACAATTTGTAATTTTCAATTTGTATTTGACAATCGTTCAGTTGAAGTTTTAACCGGTCAATGGTCAGATCTTTGTCTTTGATGGCGCACCTTTTCATTTGGTCGCTTTCACGTAATTGATGGGTTAAGGAGCTGATCAGTTCCATGTCATTTTGGCTACGTCCTGCCGATTCTTGTAGACGACCTTTTAAATTTTCTAATTCGATTTCTAACATTTTCGAACGTGATTTTGAAGCGTCAATTTTCTGTTTTAAATTTTCATTGTGCTCTTTTAAAGTCAAATTTTCCTGTTCTAAAAACACAATTTTACTACACACTTTCGGATCCCCATGCGGTATCATTGCCGCTGCAGGAGTTTTATTTAATTTTTCCTTTAGCACACGGTTCTTTTCCTGTAAATCTGCTATTATCTGGGCTCGTCCCTTCCAAGTATTACTATTGATTTGTTGTAAATCAGTTCCAGTTTCTTGCTGAAGCTGTTTCTCCATATGTCGAAGCTGATTTTTTAATTGAAAGTTTTCATTTTTCTTTTGAAGTATTTTACTCGTTGATGTAACTAATTTGTCTTGAAGCTGTTTATTTTCTCGTTTTAATTGTTCAATTTCCTCATTTTGTATGGATGGCTCAGGATTAGCCAAGTGTTCTTCCTATAAAATAATTGGATTTCGAAAGATAAAATGGAGAATCAAATAGAAGAATACAAATAAGAAAATCAAAATATTTAATTTTGAAATAAATTCCTTGAAATAGTTAAGAATTGAAGAATGTTGGGTAATGTATTTAGTTGGCTACGAAAAGTGGATAGGAAGAGACAAACCTTTTTCGTTTTCAAATCTTCAATTACAGTCAATAATTTAGAGCATCTGGTCTTGAATTTTTCCAATTCAGAACATTTTTCCCGTAAATTTTACTGAGCTCAATTACTTTTGCATTCACATTTGATGTTTGCGCAAATATCGGAAGAACACTGGTATTATCTTGTTGTTTTTTCACATTTTCCGTAAGTAATTTCTCCAATTCCGCACGTTTCTGTTCGGTTTCTTCAACATTTCGTTGCAGTAAGGCATTTTCTTGAACCAGAACCTAAAAAAATCATTTTCAATATTAATTTAGTGACAAAACGAAATACGATAGAAAATTACAATTATTTGTTCCTTTAAATAGCGATTCAATTCGTTTGGAAAAATAATGTTTGAAGGAAATTCCAAAAATGTTCTTTTCGTTTTCATCCATTCATTCGAGTCAAAATGTCATTATGTAAAAATCAATTTCTACAAGTCAGTAACAATACTTTTGTATATTCTGTATAATAGAATAATTTATTTTCCTGTTCTCGAAAGTATACGAATCGATCATACTTTTTTCTAAATTTCCATGACAACCTTAGGTAAGAATACAAACGGTGATGACATTGCTGAATGTTACTTCGAATAGGCGACTTCTAAATAGAAAATATTTTTCACATAAGAAAATAAAAGAATTTTAATATAATTATAGGGTAAGTACTGTGCAAATGGAGTTATTTTAAAAGATTACGCACCCTGTATCATAGGATAGAACGGTTAAAGATGCCTTCAGTAACCGAGAGTATGTACTGCGCCGAACAAATATGCATCCCGCCATCCTTTCCTTATTTACTGCGACAATACGCGAAGGCTGCCATAAGAAGTCAACCCACAGATCTTTTAAAGTGAATTCAAATACTATATTTTCCCTTTGAATTCATTCATTTTTCCAGATGGTCCACTGCATACTTCCGATGCATTTCCCTTAATGTTCCTCCGCCAGTGAAGCCAAGACTGGAATATCCAGTTCCACAAGACTTTTATGGAATCACGCCTGGATGGCTCAAAGCCTTAATCTATCAACTCCAAAATAATCCAACTGTTTCCTTCAAAGTATTTAATTCACTATAGCTATATCCAATTATGGAATAACAATTCTTGTAGATTTTATGGGACAGATGGATGGGTGCTTGTCTTCAGCATAACACTCTGATCCAACTACTGTGTTTGGGCGGATTTGAGGATCCTTACGCCATTAATTGGTTAAAATTTATTGCCATTTGCGCTGCCACCTTAACAGACGTAAATTTATCCTTTTACAGTACTTTCAAATTCATTTTTGGATTTTTCCAGGATTTAACGCATACCATGATTTTAATTTGTGAAATTCTCACCGAAGAACCTGAAGGTTATTGATCCTTTTTGATTATTTTATCAGTGTAGGCAAAATGTCTTTTTAGGGGGCTCTGCCATGATTACTTTGGAAACTTTTACGGTTCTTTATGAATTTTTGGCAAAAATTGATGCTTCCCATGGACAAAACCTGAGAAATTACTTTTTTAGAGACTCTTTACTTTCTTTGTGGAGAGAAAAAATTTCCAAGGAAGAAATGAAGGAAATCGAGAAAGTCGAGTCTATTGTGGAATTAGAGGAAAGGTACGAAACCACTCCTGGAAGTCTGAAAAAGATTAACCTCATTAAACTCATTTGATAGTGTCATTACGAAAACTTCAACCGAATCTGTTGAGGAAGAAAGAGTGAGTGATGTGGAAAGAGTGGTGTCGTGTCCAAGTTTACCTGAAGACGACCAATATTCCATCGGTAAAATTTTTAAAAACATTTGAAGATTTTTACTAAAAGTAACTACATATATTTGAAGAATACTTATTGCGACAACAACAAATTATTCATATTGCCGAGGAAGAATTTGAAAGCGAAGAAGAAGAGGAGTTTGCTGGATTTAAACAGAGGGAACTTGAGGATCAAATAGTCTTTCCAGATATTGAAGAGGAGGAAATACGACAGGATGAGTAAGAAATGTTTTGTATAAATTACCGCTAATATCTACAATACGTATATTATTATGCATAAGAGGTAAGCATTTTAAAAATGATGGAATTAATAACAATACTGAACTTTTTAATTAATATGGATATTAACCAAACATATAAAATAACGAAAAAAGTCTGATTGTGGTAGAAATCAATGTAAATTATTCAATCTGTTCTTCCAGATCCATTTCTATTAAGACTTCCCCGCTTTCTTTAACGCCTTCATCAATCTGTTCATTATTCTATTATTTTTTGAACTAATAAAGGGACTATCTCTTTATCACTACTTACATTACTTTCTTTTTTTTTTCGTACTACATAGACCAGTGATGGCGAACATTTTTGAGAAGTGGGCCAAATTTTGTTATTATTTTTATAGTACCAGGTCGTAGATCACTAAATCAGTGGCGTCACATAGAAAAGGGGAGGAGAGAAGAGTTAAAAACCACTTCTTTTTGGTTTTCACTTTTATGATGTAAAAAGTAAGTCTATAGGTCTGTTCCAACCTGTGTCATAAACCGTTCACTGACGATCAAAAATAATCAACCAATTCAATATTGAATTGATTACTTGTAAATATCAGTCGGTATTAAACTGGTTGATCACTTTTGACTGGTAGCGAACGGTTTCTGATGCAAGTTGGAACAGACCTTATAAAAATCAACACGTGGGTCATTTACAAAGCCTACACGGGTCATAGCTATTCGCTATCACTGACATAGACACTTGGTTTCTGTCATGTTTCAGCATAGATTAGCTCCACTGAAAAATCGTTTAATATTTTGTTGTCTGAAAAAAGAGTACAGTCGGGTCCATTTATAACGAGTATGAAGAGGTCACATAAAAGTACTCGCTATAAACGATCGCTCGTTATAAACAATATTGTAAAAGCACTAATAATATGTATGTAGTTTTTAATTTTCGTACTCTCCAAATGTGCTCTCTAAAAGTGGTTCTCGTTATAAGCAGACCCGACTGTACTTGTTTAATTAAAAAAATAATTATTGCAATTTTACAGCGTCTTTTCTATAAATACGATTAATTCTGTGAAAGTCTAGAGCTTTTTTTAGTGTAGAGTTTTATAAGTAGGGTCGTGACATTTTTAATGATATAAAATCCTTTATGCACGATTCCAGAGCTACTTTGATACGATCGTTTTGATATTTGTCACTGTCAATAAAGTAAAGTACAGTTATATGCAAAAAAAAAGCGTACACCGATTAGAGNGTATTAAAAAATGGAGATTTTTGACGAATGGAGCAATATCGCGTATTATTTGTAACATTTTGTTTCTTAATTTCAACATTTATAGTGGAAACATGTTTCAAAAAGTTTCAAAAGCGTTTATTGCAGGGCCTGAAAACTCTCGGTTATTTTCGTGACCAGTGTTTTCAGCGACTTCTGCATCGGGACAACGCTTTCGGAACTAAAATTCTGACGTTTGACGTTTGAATGTTTTTAAATTACTTTGAGGTTAAGTAAATTGTTTTAAACATTGACATAAGAATATTAAGGATAGATAATACGGGCGACGGATGTGACAACAATGGCGGATTTTGAAGTTTTAAACATGTTAAAATAGGGGAATTTAAAGTCAAACTAAATTAGAATTATTAAATTTAAGATAATAAGACAAGTTTGATTTAAAAGCACTGAATAAAAATTAAAAATGATGCCTATCTTTCGAATTGTACCCTTTGTTTGCCACCAAAAATCGCACATTTTGTTGACCCACTTTTGTTGCTTGCGCAGATAGGATGTTATCCATCCTTAATATTCTTATGTCAATGGTTTTAAATAATTTACTATAGTACCATTTATGTTTTTGAAAATAAAGTTTAGAATAAAAATAAGACAAAAGTAAGGTACTTATTTATGAACTTTTATTGCATGAATTTATTTACATCACAAAATTTATGAAAATTTTGTTTGTCCTTCTTGATATCAATACTTCAAGTGTGTATTGCATAATTATTTTTACAGGCATCCAGCGAAGATCAGATATTATCTATAATGACAAGAGAAACGAAATTGGTTGAAGAAAAAACGATTAGCACAATTAATTACATGAAAGAAATGAACAATTCCATTAATACTTTAACCAAAAAGATAGAAAATTTAGAACAAAAAATTGACAACATGCAAATAAATATTATAAATGGAATCAAAAATGAAATGCAGAAATTAATGAACAATGAATTAACAAATATTTACAATTACTTTGGCAAGAGTATCAGCCACATCGTTACCCTGAATACCTTTATGGCCCGGTATCCACACTAGTTTATAACAATATTCCAAAGTATGGGCTTGAAAAAGTAATTTTTTAATATTTACAATTGAATAGCTGACCGGAACAAGGTTGTAACCCACAATTTTTCAAAAAATTAATAAGGATCATTTTCGCTTGCAAACGTTACCTAGGTTACACTGACAATGTTGTAATGCCAAACGCAAAAATAAAAAAAAACGTCATTTTTGCGTTTGGCATTACAACATTGACTTCTTCCAAAATTAATTTAAAACTAAGTTCGAATAACGACATCCAAAAACGACTTTTCCTTGTTCCATATTAATTTCAAAATACAATAATTCGGCTTCTCAAATAATACTATTTTTAAAGTCATCGTAGTGTTTTCAAATGAACACGTTGAGCGTGATTTTAAAAACATTGAAACGTCAAACGTCAGAATTTTAGTCCCGATGCAGATGTCGCTGAAAACACTGGTCACGAAATTAACCGAGTTTTCAGGCCCTGGTTTATTGTTTTATTCATCACCATAGGCGGTATAGTAAAGACTCTTTACTAAAGAGTATTCAAAAAGAATCTTTTTGGAGTAGGCTATGACATCGCAAACATATGTCTTAGATTAATTAGATATATAGCAATGGTTTTTTGTTTATTTACATTTTTAGTGATAGATGTTATAACCTTTATTTTTTTTAATAGATTTATAAAAATACTTATTTCTTATTGAATATTCAATTTGCATTTAAATCTAGGGTACTAACTAAATAAAAATTTATTGCAATTAATGATCAATATGTTCACGATTCACATTCAAATGCAAAATATAACTTCAAAAATCAGAAACGAAAATCTGTTTTGACATTTATCATCGGGACTGCGTTTATTTTAATTCGCACACGACATACGTTCTTAAAAACACAGCCTACTCCAAACGGATTCTTTTTCAAATTTGCAGTGCAGTCAAATACGAATTTTTCAAGTTATCCTTGCCAAGATGTATTTCCTAACAATTGCTAAAGACAAACGGGTTTTTACATTTCAATTTCTATAGGTTTGTTCCCAATCGTCTCCATACTAAATAATCAGGAACTAGTTGGCGCTATACTAATTGGTCAAAAATAGCACAGAATACATATAATACAGAAGCGACAGCTTGGAAAAAACGGGTTTGCGGCCGCCATTTTATTGCCACCCTACCAGCCTCTAATATTTATATTAATATGAAAATTTCTTTCTCAGTGTATGTAATGGATATCGTCATTTTCTCTCTTAATTCGTAAAATTTCTGTCATTGTAATAGCCGCCACTTATTTTGTACCCACTATGTCATATGGGAATGTCGTTTCTGTGTTACTGTATTCTGTGAAAATAGTTTGACCAATCAGCATGACGCCTGAGTAGATGCTGACGAATTTAGGGAATTGGGAACAAACCTTATGTAAAATCAGTAAAACATTTCTGTCAAAAATTCTTATAGAAGAAGTTTATATACCACGTGGACCTAACCTAGCGCTTTGTTTTCTATAATACTGAGGTAATAACTTGCAAAGCTAGCCTTATGAAAGAATGGAGCAACAAACAAATCCATACAGAAAAATGCTAGCAGCTGCTGCGTCTAGTGTTATAAAAGAAGTTGGTTTTGATACGGTGGAAAAAGAGGCCTTAGGAACTCTCACAGAAATGTTACAGGCCTGTAAGACTCTATTTCTAAATCTCGCATAATTTTTTTATTAATCTTATGTTACAGTTATATGTGAATTGGGTCTGATGAGTAGAAACTATTGTGAATTGTCGGGTCGAGTGGAACCTTTGATAGCGGATGTTATATTAGGCTTTACTGAAATGGGTTCAGTATGAAATTTCTATTTAAAATCTCAAATTAATGGCGTTTATTTTAAATAGGATTTAACTTTAGTTTGCTCGAAAGCTATGTAAAATCTGCAAAACATGCTGTGCTGCCTTCTCTGCAGCAACAACAAGCTCAAAAACAGTTGAATATGTTGTCCGCTGGCTCAAAAGAACCCTTGCCTAGTCACATACCGAAACATTTACCAGCATTTCCAGACCCCCATGCATATGTTAGAACCCCAGTAGGTAACTCAAAACAAGAAAAAAAAGAAAACACTCTAGTTGTAATGGATTTTAGACTCATAAACAACCCATTATTGATTATGAATCAGTGAGAGAAAAGGCTGCGATGCAAAAAAAGGATATTGAGAAAGCTCTTACGAAATTTTTAGCTAAAACTAGTGTTACCCACAATCTTTTTGACACCGATGACGGCAACAATTTTCCATGTGAGTATATTTTTTGAGAATCTAAATTGCTTAATTTACATTTGCACTAAAGTAATCGCCACCAAGCCGCCTTATCCGCCCTATTTAAGCGCACTGTTACCTCAAGATCAGATTTTCGATCCAGAAGACTTAGATTTCGACCCAAAGAGTCAGATTTTACAGCAACAAAAGGAGCACAAAGAGGCACAAAATATTAAAAAAGAAGAAGAGGAACAGCAGGCTGAAGAAGGTGAGGCGGGTGGCCAGAACTTGAATGATTCAATCAAAAGTGCAGAAGACAACTACCAAAATAATGTGTTCATAGACAATCCGTATTTGGCTGCAACTAAATTACCCCCCAAAGAACATAATATCGATATTTTAAGTTAGATAATCCTGGATTTCAATAAGTTTCCTAGTGTTTTTATAGAAGCCTGATAAGAAAATTAGAGAATCACAAGTCTAATATAAGAAAATCTTAATTAATTTATTTCAAAAAATTACAATAGTTTTTTCATTGAAAAATTCTTAAAATCCTAGCCTGAATCTCCAAATTAGATATGGAACTTTTCAAATAGAGTGCTCTTTCTAGGACGTCCATTCTATCATTACAGAGCATGGATAGATCCGTTGGAGTTTCAAAAAAAGTGACGTAAGCAGCTAATTGGGTATCTCCAGAGTTAAATTCTTGCCCAGTCAAAAAATTCTTTAAGCTATGTTTGAGTCGCTCTTCTTGCGATTCAAGCAAAAGGACTACTTCCTGGTGCAAGGCCAGGACCGTTTCCTTTGAAATCAATTCTGTGCCGCTAGATGCTATGGTCAATTGGAAGATTATTTTCAATTGCCACAAGTCGAGGATGAATTGCTGGCTTGGGAGATTCGTTAAGGACTACAAAAAAATATTACTTATCTAAAAGATTTTTCTACATCTAGCAAAAACTCTTAATGCATAGACAAAAACAATATTGCAAATTAGGAGGTTTTCTTACTTTTCTTAAAATTTGAATCGTATCAAGTATATTAATTCTCTTACCTTCAGTAAGGACGTCATAACGGCGATAACCATTTGTTTATCTTTAACGACTGCATCATAGGTGGCCCTCGTTAACAATTGGATAATTCTTCGCTCGAAATCACTTGCTTTTGCTTTGTTAACCATTTTCAATGTGGTTTCGCAAAATTTTCGAATCGAATTGTTCGATGTGAAATTGGTTATGGAATTGAAGTCTGGATCCCAGGGAACAATATTCGAATGGGTTAGGGTCCTGGCCAGGTCACTGTGGTAGCCGAATTTGTCGTTCGAATAACTTAAACAACCCGCACGCTGTTTCATCTCAATATAACTACTCAAAGACAGGATTTTCCTTAAAAAAAAAAATCAGTTGAACTGGTAGATTATTCCATATTTTATACACTTACGTCAATAAATCCCAATTTCTGCCCCGTTCAAATACAACAGGCCAATACCTTAAATCATCCACTATGACTTTCGTTAAAGAATTAATGTCCGGAATTAGACCGGGCGCTTTAATGGACAACTCAGTGCCATCTAAAAGAGACATGCAATAAAATATAACTTAAAGAAGGCTATGAGACATGTTCATTTTTATAAGAACAAAGTCGTGCTTAGATCTATTGGGTTGTCAGAATTCATAAGAACCCATTGCAAATCTACAGTAACTAATTTATTAAGGAGGTAACCAATTAAAATGAAACATACATTCCTACAATCATATAATACACAATTTTTTAAAAGATGTCCTAAAAGTTGTAATACTGAGGCTATAGAACTCACCCAATTTGACGATTTTCAATTGAGCGTAGCAAATTTCGTCCGTGAAAACATCCTTTAGTATTACCAGTCGAGGTTCGACAGCCAAAACGTATAAATGTCGGAATGCCTGCAAATGGTAGCTAAAAACAAAAAAATCAAAATCCACAACTGAAACAAGAAAAACCTCTACAACACTAACCGATTATCGTTACTATGAGTGGGAAATTTTGGATAAAAGGCACAAATCAAAGCGGCTACATTCTCCGGAGAATTGCTCAATGTGTAACGACCTCCACCCAAGAACAACAGTCCTAACGTCATGTGTATGGCTAGGTGCGATCCGTACGTTACAATGGCGCTGTTTGGGATTCCCACGCGACGTCTCAGATGGCGCACTAATCTCATGATTTCCAAGTTACCCGTCCCGGCCATAACCTAGACAATAGATAGTATTTTAAGATTTAAAAATAGAAGTGTTTTAAATATGTAGTTACCATGGCAGAGCTTATAAGAACCACGTTCAAGCAAGTTTCAATTGTTGCTTTTCCTGCTAGTTCCGCTATGGATTTTCCAGTTAGAGATGTAAACATGTGGCAAACGTACAAGAGCGTCTCGAAGGCATCTGGATCAGCGGAACCGGCGAATTTTAGACCTAGAGCGAAGCAAGCTCCTGCTACTATATTGCAATAGGCTTGACTAAAATGAACAATTATAAAATCAAAATTGGGCTAGCTGAATGTTGATCTCTTCAAGATATTATAAAAACACCCCACCGCGTACAATACTTAAAATTTTAAAGGACATACTTCATGGCTTCATAATCAATATCCGCTTCATTAGTGGGTGTAACCATACAATAGGGACGTATCGTAGATGGTACTTGACCTAGAACCCAATCCTTGCTTGGCTCTATTTGGTCCCATAAAATTAAAGCTTTTCGATGGAAAAAACATGAATCAAATCACAATTTTAACTGATCTAAAACAGACTCACATCTAGATAGAATCCTCAACATTAGAAAATCAGGTCTAACTGAGTCTAAAAGATACTGAGTTTCCGGTGGAGCCATCCAATCAGCCACCGCTTTATTTCCCGATCCCAAATACATTAGTCCTATAGCTAATGTGGCCCCGGGAGCGGTCACGTCCAGATTTACGGTGGATCCCTCCCGGATTTGAAATGAGGGCGTTTTGTATTTGTCTTTTTGAGAGCCTGTCAAGAAAAAGGTGATATCTTTGAGACATCCTGTATCTACTTACTTATGTACCTGTTAAAGGTCTTATATTCCCTCCAACCATGTAATAGTGCAAGGTATCGGCAACATTTAAATCGGACATACCAGAGGGATGATCACCCTGTTTTAACATAACTAATCCCAAGGCGAGACCTGCGGCTAAACTGTGCGACTCCCTGTCCACACTGTTCTCCATTTCCGGGCCTGGGGGGCGACCAATTTCACTTAATAATACCTAAGCGTACGAATTTCTCTTGAAAACACATGTTACTTTATCTATATATGTAATTTACTTCTGTCATATGTCTATGTGCACTTCGTTGATAAAGGAGTCCAATTCCTAACAATCCAGCTACTAGTAGGTTATGGGAAATATCTAGTTCCATGGATGTGGGAGGCAACAGGGCTTCAATGTGAATGGCTAGAATCCTGGTTAAGAGGTGGTAGCAAGTGCCTCTGAAGTCGGCTGAAAGTCCTAGAAAATAAACGTTTATTTAATTCACAGACTTTTAACCACGAAAAAAACTCACCAAGCAACAGTCCGACACTTGCCATCTCTAGATTGCGTGACGTTAAATATTCAAAAATACTCATAGACACTAAATTTTTTAAGTGTCCATTCAAACCTAACGCCATTAAGAATCCAGCGTGTTCCATTTGAGCTTCTGTCCCTCCTAAAAGAACACCGAATTAAAATTTCATTTTCCTAATTTCTGCCATTACCTTTTGGTTTATTAAAGGTAACCCATGTACTATCTATGTTCTGGGCATCCGTAATGATCCTAAGCCCATTGGCCACGCCATTATGAAAAAGCGGCCATAAATTCATGTTAGTAGGCGTGTCAATGTGATTGAGTTCCACAGTAATTCCACGTGGCGGTGCTTTACCTGTCAAACACAACGAAGGCGCGGGCAATGGCTCAGTTATAATTGGTGTAGCAGTCCGCAACGTCATCATCCCTCTAAAATATTAGGACTAAAATGTGCTACCAAAGCTCCAAGGAGAGCTTTTAAGATTCTTCACCTTCCTACTGGTAAAGCCATAGTTCGTATACAAATTCCGTACAGACATCGTTCTTGTTCCTCAATAAAATCGTGATCTGACACATCAGGACGTTGCGTCAACGTTATCGGGACCGGTTTTGAACTGGCTAACATTTTTCTAGCTTCCGTAACTCTAAATAGACTATTATTGTTAAAGCAATAAATTTTTTAAATAATACGGACCTGGTGTCTTCACTGAATCGGTACTTCGTTAGAGTGCAATCAATATCTTCCATACCGTCCAGATCTGCCATCTCTTGCATCGTAATTGGCATCGTTTCTTGCATTTGAAAAGAAATATTTAGTTTTTGTTGTAAAAGTGTGTCTTTCGCCTGAAATATGTCGGTTTGATTAAAAAAGAATTTGTAGATTTTGAGAGTTCCATTCTAACCAATTGTACTTTCTGTGCTTGTGCGACCAAATCGTCTCGCCAGACCAACCTGTAAGCCTCCAACGGCCAATCAGCTGGCGGAAATTCTCGACATTTCCATAAGGAATTATAAAACATATAATAAATCCCAATGGGCAACGTTTCAATGTACTTGGTATCAATACCCATGTTTACCATAGTCAAAACCACTTGTTCTGGAGACGTACTTTCCATAACAACACTTTTTTGATGGTCCCCATGATATTCTTGCATAATGTCCCTAACGTAGCTGTCCAAAGACACTTGTTCGACAGTTTTATTATAGTTAGTTTCAGAAATAAGGCCGGTCAACTAAAAATTCAATGTAATACTTTTTCATTTTTTTAAATAAGAGAGTACTTGGACAATCTTTTTGGATCGATCGTTAACACGTGCGCAATAAGGATATGGTGGAACTTGTTCGCCCCTCAGTAGTGCACAAATCTGTGCGAAAATATTCGGCACCATTTTTTCTCCAATCTTTTCCTGCCTATCTTCAGTATTTACTTGTCCAACTTGAATGTTTTCCGGAAAATCCTTCCAATAATGCAAAGTGAAGTCTTTCAATCCCATATTATGGGATAATTTACTTAATAATCTGGCCAACAATGGTAAATTTTCCATATAGAGGGTGTTCAATTTGAAGTCTTCGTAAAGTAAATGCAGTGTGAAATGGATATGACGCATGTGCGGATATAAGACGCTTTTTGTGTTAACGGACGGTTTCGAGATTTCTGGACGTCGATTCGTTTCAGTTGTGGTTTGAGGGTTTGATAACGAAAAATGAAGGAGACGTGTTATGTGGTGTTCTACGTCCTTGTAAGCGGCACTTAAATGCATCCAATCTTCAAGAGTCTGTGAGGGCGTAGTTTTTTGTCGTTTACTGGTTGAAGGCGGGTCCGGTTTTTCGAAGAGGTGTTCATCTTCATATCCCAGTAATTCTAATAAATATTCAAAAGGCATTTATTTAAATGTAGTAGGCAGGATGGGTTTTCAAAATAACTTGTAACGAGTAATTACCTAACAGAAGAGCGGTAAACATATCCCATTCATTAGAAATATCAACATTTTCTGTTCCCAAAACGTTTCTGGACGAGTACCACCTACAGGCGACTACTAAGGCTGCGTCTCGTGGTAAACATTGTCTAAGGGCAACCAAACATGACTTAATCAATGGACAATGCGTGTTTAACGGCAACGTTATCCTGTAGAAAGTTCCATCCGAATATTTTAATGTGAAACGATTTTCTATTGAATCCATTAGGCCTATTATGATAGCTTTTTTGTCATTACGTTCGGGATATCTCGGTCCTGGATTAAACCTGACTGGTGTCGGATTACTGACATCAGGCGATGGTAAAATGTTGAGCCGAGGATGAACAGGTGACGGCAAGACCGGCGATATCAGATGTTCGTCGAATTTAGGCTCCGGTTGTTTCGAGAGTGGTAACAAACTACTGCGTCTGAAATATTCATGAAACTCGATTTTTAAAATTTTATGAGAAGAAACACTTTATACCTTGGAAATGGCGAAGGAGTGTGCCGTCGAACAAAAGGCGAAGGAGTGTGTTGCAACAACGTCCCGCCCAAATGTAATTTGCCAACCAATGTAAGTCCCGAATACAGGGTCACGTTACCACTATGCTCTAATACAGCCATCATTCGCAAATGCTATTAACTTTTAAATGAAATAATTTTTAATTACTTACACCATACTCACAGGTATATCAATCGCATCTTTTGCGCTGACACTTGTCAACAACCCAAATGCCAAATTGTCACCGTTAATATCCACTTTTACTACCGACAATTGAAATCTTGATGGCAATATATAACACAAATATTGTTGACCTAACATGTCTCTGGATAGGAAGACACTGGAAGCCATCGAACTTGTTAGAGTGTCCCTAAAATTATTGCGCAATCAGATTAATGAGGAACTAATTTCGATATTTAATTACTGAAATGAACATGTGTCTGTCCATATGTGCTCCAAACAAATATTCGGATTTGAAGTCAAATGAGACATTGCTCGAGAACAGTTAAAAAACGATTTTGAGGGCATCGTTTCGTCTTGCAAGATACTTCTGCACATATTGTCTTTTTTTGATGATTGAGGCCAGGGACTAGTTGGTTCTGTGATGGCTGGTGATTGACAACGGCTAAAAAAATTGAATTTATTTGCACAAATGTCCGTGTAAGATAGTTTCACTTGTTCAAATCAATTTGAACAGCCTAATAGTCATACCTAATCGTGGCCATGGAACTAAATGATCTCGATTTATGAGCGAATAATTTGTCATGCGCAGATTTTGGGTGAATAGGACTCGGAGTCACTACTACGTCACTGGTTTTCAAGTTTTCCCATAATGATAAACGACTTTTCAACTGAAAGGAAAAAAGCTCTCAAAAAATTTTCATTTCATATGGAATACACTATACCCTTTGTGAATTATTATAAGCAGCACTATGGGAAATGTTATGGTGATTTTCACCGTAGTCTTTTTCGTCATTGTGCACTTTTCGTATTTTATACACGCTATGCTCCTTAGTTTGAGTGTCAAACAACATACAAATACTCGGATTCTGATTGGTGAATACCAGTTTGTAATTTGTGGCACTTAGTTTGGTTATAATCGAGTTACGACTCACAGCTACCGGACATATATCGTCCAAGGGATAGGTTAACGAGAATAAAGATCCTGGACTTTCATGGCTGTATTTTTCATTCTTTATTGCTGCAAATCCAATATAAAATCAGTTGATGTATGCTGTGTTATTGATATAAATTATCATGAAATGCAATACCCTCTTTAACGTATTACATTTTATGATGTCTATCTCATTTAAAAACCAAACGTTAGGTAAATTTAACTCTTCAGCATTAAAGGCTTGTTTTATTTTCAATTTCACTTCCACTTACATTCAGTACATCTTTCAATTAATATTCCAAACTTTGTATTCCATACTTTTTCAATGTAAAATGGCATCGGTATCACAAATTGTTCACCCTTAAGGAAAAACACTCTTAAATGGTGCGAATCCACTAAACATATTGAAAAAGTGGGCACCCCAGAAGGCTCATCATTGGTCTTCATATAAATATCATTTACAGAATTCTCAAACTCGGGTCTTTCACAGTAAAAAGTTGACCATAGAGCTTGTTTGATGGGAAATGGAACTGTATAACAGCTTATAATCTAAAAATTTTATATAAAACGATGTCTAGATACTTTTATAATATAATACCTTTCTTCCATTATCTTCCTGATCAATATTATTTAAAAGTCCTTTGGACCAAACAGCCGTATATCCCTTGACATATAGTTCCTCCTCAATATATCCTGGATCCAACTGAGTATTCAAATTTAATGGCTCTGCATAGAGCTTGTGTGTGTTTTCAGTTTTTCTTTCAGAGTTGCCACCACACAAGAATCGTTTATTGGAATATTTGGAGCTAGCATCTGAGATTCTTTTACCTCTAGTTTTGTGTGGAACACTGCCTCCACTTGTAGCATTTCGAAAACTGATTGATTCCTCTAAATAGTCACTGAAATGGGTATGTGAGGCTCTACGACTGGAAGTGGTTTGTGTGATGTCCAACTTTTTCTTAAACGTTTCTGGGTTGTTTTGGTCTGTTTCTTCTAAACTAAAATTTGCATACTTATAGAGACAATCTGAAAATGTATTTTAAAAGAACTGTTACTGATTTCCTATGTAATTTTCCTCAGATGCTTGCCTGAGCACCCAAAATTCGCTAACGTTATCCTCCGAAAGTGATACTTTTTCTAAACCAGTTTGTAAGCAATCCTCAAAAGTTGAACTTTTTAATGGACACTCTAATGGACCTGGATGTCGGGCCAATTGCCGTCGACCACGTGGTATGAATTCCTAAATTACATTTTTTCTTTAAACTGTTCGGAGGTGTTTCTATTTGAAACTACTGACCAGTGGATCTGAGGCAGCAATCATAATTTCCAATTTTTCATCCAGATTTGCAAACAAAAAAACTTCAAATTAATTGAACCAAATTTCGCACCAGCACTAAATATATTAAAAAAATATTATTCCATTGCCGGTTTATTTGAATTGTTTTTGTATAAATGTTAAGCAAGGTTAAGTTGTTAACACTAAGAAAAGTCTTCTTTTATAAGAGTACATTAGAAATTTATCATCAGATTAATTCAAAATAGTAAAAATACATATGGATAATGAGATTTTTAATGTTTCTACTGAAAGATTATAACACAATGGTTATAAATTTGATGTATTTTTATAAAAATAATTTTTAAATATCCTAAATTCTGGAATATACATCAATTTCCTCACAACGCGAACCAATGAGAATATAGTAGGCATGGTTAAATATTGGCGCTAAATTTGAACTAATTAGCATTAGGTGAATGTATCTAAAATTATCCAGTTATTTCCATGTATATTAATATGTTTTGTAATAAATACAAAGAAGATTTCCGAATATAATTAACAAAAAACTTATTCAATGTGTTGTATTTTAATTGGTCCGTATTGTACGAAAACTAATGTATCCTGATAGAAAGTACCACCAATACCCTCTATTGAAATAACTTGAAACTAAAGTAATCCAATGGCGCTAGTAAAATTTATAATTTAAGAACGATTTCTTTCTGTA
This sequence comes from Hypothenemus hampei, assembly GCA_013372445.1. Taxonomy (NCBI): domain Eukaryota; kingdom Metazoa; phylum Arthropoda; class Insecta; order Coleoptera; family Curculionidae; genus Hypothenemus; species Hypothenemus hampei. The sequence continues at coordinate 1,814,477 of JABRWK010000001.1, read as the reverse complement.
CTTTGAAACACACATATTCAGTGGACTCTATTTTTTGATAATTGTTATTAGATGAATAGTTATAACCAGTTTTAATAAAAACAAATTGTTTTAATGTTTTGGATAGAACTGGCAACCTCCGAATTTCGTTTTAACTATTGGCAATACTGGATGGAGAAGATTTTTAGTGCTAAGGGGGAAGTCAGAAAATTTGAAGCGATATCTTCGCCATTTTGTCATACGTATAATAGTTTTTAGGTTTTCGCAGGTGGAAAGGTGTTTTTGCAATTCCGTTCAGTATCGTGTACCTGGATTAATTTACTATAAAGTGGTGAGTCCGATAGAATTTTTCATCGATCACAATTTATATTTATATTTAACTTACATCTTGATATTTATGAATGTCGGTTACATTAAAATTCGCCATTGATTGAGTTTTTTAGAAAAAAGTTTTACATACAAAAACTAGTCTGAAATTATCAAACACCTTTTTTTTATATGCGTCAAAGTACTATTCGAACGTTTTAGGACTGTTTACTTGTTTATTTTCACACATTGTGATCCGGAAAACCCGATTACCAATCCGTAGATTTTGAAACGACTATCACGTGATTTTAATCTAAAAATTATTAATTTGTGCATACATCATGTGGGTGTTAGCAATACGCCCGCTTTGCCAAATTTTAAATCTTTTTGGATTAATTTGCTAGATGTAGGAAAGTTTTAGCTGCGCCAAAGCCACTTCTCAGGCAAAGTTTTTTATATTCGCAATAGTAGGTAAACAATTTGCGGCTATTTTATAAGATCAATAATCTCAAGGGCATAATCTTGAGTTAAAAACTGTTAAAATCCCAGGTTTAGAACAATTCCTAGGCAAATTAATAAAATTTATATCGACCAATGGCATTTTCAATGATTTTGAAGAGATTTATTGTGGGAAACATTTGGATCAATCAACTTTATTCTCAAGTATGAGATTACAGAACGTTTCCTAAGCTTTCGCATCGGATTTGTTCAAATTAGAACGTTAATAAATTTCGATAATCTAAATTACATCATTTCATTTTATAGTCACTCCTATCGTACCCCAACTGACGAATAATTGTCTTTTCATAAAACCTGCATCGTAACTTTAATTGTATAAAACGGACTGTAAATGATTTGTTACTGCCCTAAAATTCGCCTTGTTAAGGAATATATCTCTCCTTTTGACTAGTTATTAATCTCTTTGAAAAAAATAAAAAACGGCCGTTTAACCGAGATAAAAACGAGAATTAAAACGAGAGGCACATATAAAATACACTCCGCAAAAAAATTAACGCATCACTTGAAAATTCACTAAATTTTGACAATAAATATCTTCCCAACCACTAGTCGGATTTGAATGATTTTTTTTTCAATTGTAGCCCTGCTATGGGTGAATTCCCTGTAGCGAGGAGACGCCCAAAAAATACAATCTACATATTATACAGTGCGGATAAATAGTGTCTTGTTTTTTAATCAAAGTTTGACGTCTTCCATGGGCAACACCAGATGGCTGAGATATATAAGAACTATGCAGTCATGTAGCCTGTTATCTCCTGAGTATTTTGTTTTTTTAATCGTCCATTTGTGTTGAACCCTTCCAGAGATATTCAATTTATTAACACTTCTTGCATTTTATGTATTGACAATGAATATCTTCGCAACCATTCATCCGATTTAAGTGATTTTTTAGTCAATTGTAGCCTTGTTAGAGGTGAATTTCCTGTAGCGAGAAGATGTCCCAAAATGAAGGCATCATATTGTACAGGGTGTATAAAGTTTTCTGTTTTTTTATTCAAAATTTAAGGTCTTCTGTGGGCAATACTAAGTGACTGCGGAATATAAAAACCATACAGTGGATTAGTCTTATGTCTCCATTCTCAGGTTACCATGTGTCCAGTGAATATAAACAATGATAATTTTGGGCCAATTTTGTCCGGCAGCTTAATAAACTTCATATNTTTAGGTTCGAAAGTAACTAATTCTTTACAACACAGATGATTCCATCCTCGCTTAGCTGGTGCGTGAACTACCCTATACCGTGAAGACTCAATTACGAACCTCAATATATAATTATAATAAATTAAATAAATAAATAAAAAAATTATTATAATAAATAATAATATTTTTATTCTATCCTATTTAACTAGGACAAAAAAGACAATTATTATAAGCGATGCGAAGCATTTTATACGAGAGAAGGAGGGTCGCATTCACACCTAAAAAAGACATTTATTGTCTCGCTGAGTTATGTGCTCAATTTATTAATTATAAGCCTAATCTGTAAAATCTTATAGAACCGTGTTAGTTCTACTAACTGGAACTAAATATTGTACATTTCCTGAATGTATAACAGTGTTGCCAAATCCAAAAATTTTCAATGTATGTTGATTGAATTGATTATAAATATGTGGATTTTTACAATACATATGATATGATTTACCACAAGGCGAGAGGAAAACCTCTAATTGTAGCGATAAAAAATAAACAACTAATAATGGAAGATGATTTTTATTACTGCAATATTCAGTTTCAAGTATTATAAATAAGTACATAATAATTTAATAATACCTAGTAGCGTAATAACTCGCAAACTTTAAAAAATACTAGCTAACTTTACAAAATAATAATAAGTTTTGCCAAGAGAACCCATCAATAAGTATAGTTGAAGGGCATTTAGGTATGAAGGTGTGTTTTCCTTGGAATGACTGTGACTAGATTTTTCCCGAAATTCCTGTGCTTAAGCGGCCTTAATATTAAACATTTAGTTTGACTGCTGAAAATGTGGAAAACATATATTATGATTGATTAATAAGAAAAAAAGTAAAAAGTATCTACCTGCATGGGATAGAGGAAAGTTTCGATAGCGTCTTGTCCCACAGAATTCCTCACCATACACGTATACATGCCCATGTCCTCCCAGTTAATCGATTTAATTTTCAATTCGCCTTCCTGCAAAATTGAGAAACGCTCATCGTTCTCAATTTCTTTATTATTTATATCGAACCAGAGCACGTCCGGTTTCGGATTCCCAACATGCTTACATGGAAGTATCACGTCAGCTCCTAAAATTTGTACAAAGTGTTCATATTGTGTTAACTGTTATAAAATAATAATATCACTTACCGATAACATCCATGTAGGCGGACGCCCAAAAAGTCACTCTTGGCTGATGATGAGAGCCAACAAATTTCAATTTGATCAGTTCGGTGAGATTCATTTCGCGCCCATGCGCGTTTGGTACAACCAGGTTAGTGCCGGCTTTATCTATGTGATCACCATTGTCGGCCTCACAATGGTAGAATCCTTGGTGGCGGACTAGAACGTGGTTGATCACCAAACGAGAGGACACTTTTGCTATGCTTGGTGTACGATTGATGATGTTATCATCAAAACTTTCATTCTGAAATAGATCACCAACAACATGTCAAAAACGTCGAAACACATGAATTTCGGATATTTTTAAGATGTCAATTGTACAAGACTTTTTGGTGATATACAATATATGCAATTTACTATATATTTATTATATCTATTATAATAGTGAAGTAGCGTGTGAATACATAAACCATCTTTAAAAGGTAACAAAACTAATTTAGAGACAACCTAATGCATCTCCTGGATTGCCTGATCTGATCATAAGTGTTTTCTGAAGATTTAAAAAAGCCAAGTGGCAAAAATATTAAAATCTGCTTATGTACTAAAAATACATCTTCAAGTAATGTTATCAATACAACTTTAAAGTGGTACTTAAAGCAGTGCAATGTCACAAAGAACATTATACTTTCTTTTTCGAAAGTTTCTAAACTCAAAAGAAGGCAATTTGTTAAGAGTTTTAATGTTGCCTTACCTCGGTGATTTTCATGTTATCTTTGTACCACTGTATGGTGGGGGGGGGCGAGCCCATTGCCTCACAATGTAGTTCAAGATGTTGTCCGATCTTTCGGCTTACCATTGGAGAAATTGGAGGCTGCGTGATCCTCACGTAATTTAAGATTCTGAAGTCGTAAGGTGCAGCTGTAAAAAGCCAAATCCATATAGTCACTAGCATTAAATTCACTGTAAGAATTAGCGAAAACACTATTTTCCGGCGACAAAGATAATGATGTTGAGTTGAGTTAGCTGCCTCTTCGGCCGACATGGTGGCATTCATTATGAATTAGTGAGTGATTGATTGAATGTATCTCGAATTTCTTTGAAAATTCGTTATCTTATCCTGTATGTATTGTAAAAGTGTGTATCTCTATACAGAGTGTCTTAAATAAAATTTTAAAATTAATCTAAGCGTTATTGCATTCAATTTTGCAGTTTAATGGTGTTTGTTTTTGATCAATCCAGGGGGCTGTTTTAGAAAATAAATAATGCAAAACAGGAAACTGCCGACTTCCCATTTTGCTTCCAAAGGGCTCTAGTGATTTTTTCTTCGATTTCTACTTAATAATATTGAGTCACGTTATATATCTATTAATGAACTTATTGATTTTCGAGGGAAAGAGATTTTTCACGCTTATATTTTTTAAATTTAAAATAAGAGATTTAAAAAGTGGCGTTTGACTGATAAGTGACTGATAATAATCTGCATAGTTACATACAAATATCCAAATGGTTTAAACAAGGTCGCATAAAAAAGAGCATATACAGGGATGTCCTATTAGAAAGTCTGTGAAATGGAAAGTGGGTTTTCTTATGGGACACCCTGTATTAAACATTGTACCTGCTCCAATTGGACTGATGTCATTCTCGATATCATCACTGAGGCGCCGACAAGCGACCAAATGATGGAGGCAAAACGTTGTTAATAATACTGGTAATAGTTTAACCTGAAAAACAAAAAGAAAAACAATTTAATTTCTGGAACTCTGTATAAAATGTCTTTTTTTTAAACAGATGAGGGTATCTACTTAGGCAACTCTCGGAGAGCCGTCTTATCAATAAATGTTCATAATTCATTACGCATTATGTTGCTGCAATTTTTTAAATGGCCTTTAAGTAGAATATTAATGTAATAATTTTTTGTTTTAATTGAGATAATAAATCTACGTTTCGTTACGATGATAACCTCTGAAGAAAAAAAGGGCGACTGCCTGAATGGATTGAACCGAAAGATTAAAGATTATCGTAATCGTAAGCTAATATACATGGTGTTTCGTTTAAGAAACTGAACGATTCCTTTAGATGTTGAAATTTTGTTGTACAGGGTGTGAAATTCTTATATCACTAATAGGTAGAATACACAAAAATTTCCAGTGACTCTATATAATATACAAGAATTCATTGAAAAGTGTCTTCTTTGTCCTATAGTTATGGAAATTTTCGTCGTGAAAAATGTCACTTGATTGTATTAAAGAAAACTTGAAATCATATCAGCTTTGAAATTTCATTGTATAAGGTTCTTCTACTATATTATATTTATGTTTATTTTCTACAGAATCGATTAAAATTAACGAACATACAAATCATAAGTCAACCGTGTATACATATGTATATTTATTCATTCATATGGCATGATTTTTATTTATTTATTACAAGTATTATTAATCGGTTTTGCATACTATTTATATATAATATGGCAAATTGTTTCTTTTGGATGCAGAACTTCAAATAAAATTGTCAGTCTGATAAAGTAAATTGTGCATCAAATTTCTCAAAGTTGAAACTTCGAAAATATAAGTGTAAATATTGTAAACAATTTTCAGAGAGAAAATTGTGAAACTCAATTTCAGTTGGACCGTTAATGTAGTCACTTCCACCTTTATTGCATCATCTCTGAAGATTCTCACCGCAGGTGTGAGCGAAGCGTCAGGGATAAAAACCTTTTGACCACGGCAATTAAGCCCGGATCTCTTGATGATTTTTCCAGCAATGCAAGCCTGCAATCTTTATTTATCATCATTTTTGTTCATACACAGAGTGTTAGAACACGTGCCAACAATACGTTTGATTCTCTCAAGAAATCTGTCTTTGATCCATTTGCCGAGACTAGACATAAATATTTAAAAACACCGACACATAAGAATGAGAATTTTAATAATTTTCAGAGTGAGATTCATTTTTAGACTAATTTTATGTGTCTATGTCTTATTCATATTTTTTCTTTATGAGAATCAGACTTATTATTGACATGAATTATACGTCAAAATGACAGGATTCAGATTATAATATTGGTGGTGCTAGTTACAATATCAGACCCTGTACACTTAAAACTGCCGTCACCTATTTCACATGATGCTAATATTCGATTAAATTAAAAAATTGCCTGTTGCATTCAGCCATCATCATAATCATCATGTGATGGCATCTAAAAAATTTACTATCAAGCCTACTACGACTTGCGAGTAGTTTATTGTTGTTATGAATGACATTCCTCTATTTGTTGACGTCAATTGTTTTTAATTGAATCTTTCTTCAAATTGATATTTTCTTTTCTTTTTTCATTTTTAATCGAGACAATTACCCGATTTTAAGTCACCTTATACAGAGGGTAAATAAAAGCTAAATTTATTCTAATTTTTCCGAAAAGCAACAATCAAATGGTAGTGTTGTGGCATAATTGCACAACCAATATGGGTTTTAATACTGTTACCATGGGCAACAGTGGTCTGAAAATAATTTCAGAACAACGTTGCCAGATGACTATTATTATCCCTAATTTACTTTAACATTTTTATTTAAAAAAAAATAGATAATAATTATGAACCGATTTTTTTTATTCGATAATAGGTCCGATAAGAAGAGCTGTAAAAAAAATTACAAACGGAAATGTATGATGAACGTTTGGCAACAACGCGTTTAGTGATAATGACGGTTCCGAGACCAATGGCTCCTTAATGGCCACTCTAATGAAGTTTAACCACGGGACCGATATTGGTTTTTTTCATTAATTAATTCGTATTTAAATTATCGAGTTTTTTCTAATTTTTTTGCACTATGTTAAGTTCCATATTTGATTAGTTATCAGACGGAAATTGTGGAAGGCGAACCAAACATGTTAAGATGAATTTCATATTAATTTTGGAGGGGTGAATGAGCTTATGAGTTTTAAAATATCAGAGAAAATTTCATTCTCATATCATTCCGGCTCGATCTCGATTATTTTTTCTTCATTTAACATTAATTTTTCAATTAGACACGTGATTGGTTAAACAGGTCTCGACGCGAACCGTGTTGCTAGACTGAGTGGAACCACTGTAATTTCCTTACGTTAATTATGATCGTTTTACGACGATTATCGTGAAGGTGACCCAACCGAAATCTTTTTTAGTATTTATCGTGCCAAAGGAAGAGATAAACGCAAAATTTGGACTTTTTTTTCGGTGCAAATTTATCAGGTTAGACCAGCGCCAAAAATTGATAAATAATATTGGTATCAGACAGGTCGTAATATAACTATAGTGATGTGTTTAAAAAAAATCTAAATATCCATGAACAAGAAATGGGTACCCCCTAATGGGTGATTTACTTATATATTTTCTATATAATCATAATTTGAATGTAAAAACACACGAAATAGTGATTTCGTTACAATTAATCACAGCGGGCATTAGTTTTGAAAAAAATCTTATTTCTTCATGTATTTCGTAATATGTAGATATTTAAAGTGAACATCAAGACGATGATCTGATGTAACGCACAATGTTGATTACATATTTTGTCACCCGGCATATACATTTAAAATTTTATAGTGGAATGATAAAAATATAATAGTTTCATTTAGAAGTGATTGTCAATAAATTAAAGAAAAAATCGGGAACTTACCATTTTCTTACAAAAAAACTAAACAGCCAAATGAAAAAACGCGAAATGAGCGAAACAACTTTAATTAAGAGTGCAAAAAATAGCTACCCGATAGGAATACCTTGAATAAAATAAAGTCACTAAAAAGAAATTAATCAAGAAATTAACGATGGGGTTGTCGTCACGTAACGTTGCAGTTAAAACCGATGACGAATCGTTTCGAAAAATCGCCGATTTGAATAATATTATTGCTTGTAAAAAAACAATTGACGTTGGCGAGTTGATCCGATTGAAATGAAGAAAAAACATTTAGAGAAACAACGAAAAAAACGCGCACAAAAACAGTTGTGAATCGTGACCTATCTAGTGATATCAAGTCGATGGTCGCTAGTGAAATGACGATTTCGGAACGATCGGGTGCGCTTTTTAAGAGCCCTCTCGAACCGGGAGCGACATGAATGAATGATAAAACGTTGCGTCATCTGATCGGCGAGCTGGCCAATCATCGTACGCCATTTCGAAGGCATTCCTCCCAATGGGATGGCATGATCACCACCACTTCCATCGTCACCACCATTCACAATTAGTGAATTACAATTGTCATTGTGTAATCATTCGTAATCCAGACAACGTGAGTTTTCGTTTTGCCACCGGATTCTTCCCATTTAAAAGGGAAGTGGATTTCTCCGGAAAAATCTGGCAGTATTTAAGTAACTTTAATCAAATGAGTAGGCGGACCTGGCAATTGTCGAGATTTGTGCTAAGATTTCAAGGAATTCCATCGACATTTTTCTTTTCAAAATTAAATAATTGTGACTGTTAGTTGGAAATTATAAAGAAAAGTCACGTAGCATATTTATAAGGCTGAAAAGACTGTAATTATGGCTTTATCGGTGAATGGAGTAGGGAGGAAATAACAACGTCAAGACTATATTCACCATTATTTTTGCATTAACACGAATAATGTGAAAGTCGTCATCGTAAATCCGAATCCGCGCCTACTTTACGAGAAAAACGAAAAAGGCCTATGCCCATATTTACAGGGTGTTCATACTTTCTTTTGCCCACGAAAATTTAAATTGACCTATGCACTTTTCAAATGATTAATTTCCATAAAAAAATAATGAAGAATCCAATAAAATCAATCCCTGGTACTATATCCGTATCAAGTACTACTTACTGATTACTCTATGAAACAGTGGTGCTTCCAACATTTTGAAACACCCTATAAATAAATAATCGGTCAATATTTTCGATTAGGTATGGTAATTGGCAGGTCGGTGGGGCCGCCGTGAACAGTGGTATATAATCACAAATTCAATTTTCCATCAATGTTGCAGCTTTCATTTTAACGTTTGTCTCTAAATGTACCTGGCGTTTTTTCTTGGGAGGTGATGGAATTAACAATAAAATCTGATCAAATGGAAAAGTTCTTTAAATGTACCTCAATTCGATAAAAAGATCTTTCCCCCATATCAAAGAGATACAAACAGTTCAAAGTACTTACAATTAGAAAAATGTGAGTTAGCAACTACGTTCAAGGATTACCTAATCAAATTTGATTTATTACATAAAAGAAGGGGGAGAAAAAAATAAACATAATTCATTCATATCATACTGTATTTTAAAATCCACAAAAAAAGCATTAAAATGAATTTTGGAACTTATTAGTTAATCATTACATAAAGAAACTATTAGAGCTGTTATAATAATGAGCTATAATAGGATTTTTGGTTACTGCGTTTTTTATTTAATGTTTTTCAGTATACAGATTTGTTAAACATATTTCTATACAGTGTAGTTTTGATTGTTTAAAAGACCGTTATATATTTATAATAGAAAAATTAATTTTTTTATGTCTCACGTCAATAATTGTGTCTATGTACCAGCAATCAGACCTTGCACATTTAAAATAATACCCTAAATTAAGTGGCGTCCGCTTAGTGTTCTTAAAAAATTGCCTCCACGTGTTTGTACAATTGATAAATTGTTTTTTTTATAATTTCTTACTCTCAATTGACAAAATTAGTTGAATAAAAAAAGATTAGAAAATCTATTCTAAGGTGGATGTCGCGTATAAATTTTAGCACTGGAATCAAAGCAACGACAATCATACATTCTTGATTTTTTTCACCTTCTTGGACTCAAGCCCATGGTCGAACTTAGAACAGCGGTATGACGCAAGTAAATTCGTCTGAGCACAGTCTCGTCTAATCGCATTAGACAATTCACGCGCGTCCTTATCCCTATCTCCAGTCTGGATGTATGGCAGGTGCATCTCTGGTTGTTCCCCGCCTTCCTCATAACACTCATTTGTTTTTCTTAACAAGATTTTGATTTACTAACCGAACTGACATTTAGCACGTCAACATAATTTAAAAGAAAAATTACGCATTTATTTGAGATCTATTTTTTTTCGCATTTGTCCGATTAGATTTAGCCTTGAACTTGGCAACAGTGTGTGCATGAAACGTACGAGCCACTCCTCCCAGTTAAAATTTTCAATAATATTTACGTTACGATATTTATTAATATTGTTTTTATTGCTTCAATTCATACGTTTATCATTCTTTGTTTTTGAGAAAAGAATACATATTTATCAGCTCTAACGCACTTGTAGCTGACATCAAACTCTCCTTTCTACCCTCGTAAGGGTGTCACTTAATAAACAAACATCTTTAAGTTCAACTAATTTATCTATTCTATCAATTTAATATATATATATTTGGAAAAGTCCTTACATCTGACAACACTGCTTGTAAATAGCCGTTAATTGAAATTCGAAATATTTGAGAATAAATTGCGGTTTTTTTTCTCCATGCAAGTTAAATTTAGTTTTAGTTTTTGAATAAACTATAAAATGAGGCATTGACATTGATTGCCGTAAATCACTCTATATATGTGTATGTACACGCATACATATGTATGTATATTAAGATATTTCGTTATCGTTAATTAAAGAATGTCATCGCGTGCCTGATTGTCACTTATCTAAACTACATAAATGATTGTCATTTTCATTATTTATATTTTATTCTGTTTTGACCTTAATTGTTATTTGAAATTCTGAGATTTTTTTCCTTTTCAAAACTACTTGACTGTCGTCAATCGGAATTAATGGTGCAATATCCTTGCGCTTAATCAAATCCACTGTGGCAACACTGCATGACGTCAGCCTTGAGCCCAACCAATACTAGATAGACATTTTTGTGACATTATTCAAACATGTGTGCGGCGTGTCAAAATCTGGGGCAACCTCGTTCGCATTACGACCAACGATGATCTTTTGACTTTTTTTTCTATGAAATTTACAAAATCTTGTGTTTTTTATTGTTTTCTTTTCAAATACGTATTTGCAATACAGAAAAACCCCAGCCAATTCTCATGGTATTTATAATAATATCAAATGCAATACTAGAGTAATTTAATCCTATCAAAATCAATGAATCACGAATCCGGCCATCTGGCTGGTCAGAAACAATTCGCTGATGACGTTCGTTTTATCCAGAAGGAAAAAATGTCAAAAGATCACATGTTATATAAGATTAGTGCCATGTCAATGCCAATAAAGCCATTGATGCAATTTTGCAAAGATCACGTTGCTTTTGTAACATTATAAATTTATAATTTTGTTTCCATTGGATTGTTAATTGTATTCTATATTGTCAAATTTGACAATTTTCCTACATTAATAGATGTTAATTCTTAATTTGAGAAACTATTTTTATTTATCATTATTAGATGGTTGTCCTCTAAATAGAAGAACCTCTAGTAATAATTGTTTATTATTGTTGGCCTTTGCGGGGGAAACCATATAAAACTACATAAAATGACTGAACGTGTGAAATTCGAAAACAATTAAACTACAGCTAGTTGTTGAACAAAAATATTTTTTTGTGGCTTTGTCAGTTAAATGCTCAAAGTCCNATTGAAATTCGAAATATTTGAGAATAAATTGCGGTTTTTTTTCTCCATGCAAGTTAAATTTAGTTTTAGTTTTTGAATAAACTATAAAATGAGGCATTGACATTGATTGCCGTAAATCACTCTATATATGTGTATGTACACGCATACATATGTATGTATATTAAGATATTTCGTTATCGTTAATTAAAGAATGTCATCGCGTGCCTGATTGTCACTTATCTAAACTACATAAATGATTGTCATTTTCATTATTTATATTTTATTCTGTTTTGACCTTAATTGTTATTTGAAATTCTGAGATTTTTTTCCTTTTCAAAACTACTTGACTGTCGTCAATCGGAATTAATGGTGCAATATCCTTGCGCTTAATCAAATCCACTGTGGCAACACTGCATGACGTCAGCCTTGAGCCCAACCAATACTAGATAGACATTTTTGTGACATTATTCAAACATGTGTGCGGCGTGTCAAAATCTGGGGCAACCTCGTTCGCATTACGACCAACGATGATCTTTTGACTTTTTTTTCTATGAAATTTACAAAATCTTGTGTTTTTTATTGTTTTCTTTTCAAATACGTATTTGCAATACAGAAAAACCCCAGCCAATTCTCATGGTATTTATAATAATATCAAATGCAATACTAGAGTAATTTAATCCTATCAAAATCAATGAATCACGAATCCGGCCATCTGGCTGGTCAGAAACAATTCGCTGATGACGTTCGTTTTTATCCAGAAGGAAAAAAATGTCAAAAGATCACATGTTATATAAGATTAGTGCCATGTCAATGCCAATAAAGCCATTGATGCAATTTTGCAAAGATCACGTTGCTTTTGTAACATTATAAATTTATAATTTTGTTTCCATTGGATTGTTAATTGTATTCTATATTGTCAAATTTGACAATTTTCCTACATTAATAGATGTTAATTCTTAATTTGAGAAACTATTTTTATTTATCATTATTAGATGGTTGTCCTCTAAATAGAAGAACCTCTAGTAATAATTGTTTATTATTGTTGGCCTTTGCGGGGGAAACCATATAAAACTACATAAAATGACTGAACGTGTGAAATTCGAAAACAATTAAACTACAGCTAGTTGTTGAACAAAAATATTTTTTTGTGGCTTTGTCAGTTAAATGCTCAAAGTCCTCTTTTAACCACTAATATTGTTGTTATCACTTACCATAGTGTTTCTGGATCTGTCACAACACGAAATGGCAAAACACTTCAACCCTTAACTTATTTATACATAAATTGGGAATGAGAAAAGAAAATGGCGGCCATTTGGATACAGGACCGGATCATGCGTAGGGTTAGAAAAATAAATGTAATTATAACTAATTGGCTTAGAATAGAAAAACAATTGAGTGTCAATGAGAGCAAAAGCTGAAATGTTAAATTAATGTAACTTTTTGTGAATATGTACAGTGCGGTGATGAAAGCAACTGGACGAGATATAGAGCCTTTTTTCTTAATTTAACTTAATAACCCTACCCTGTATGGATGAGATATTACTTTTCGAGGAAAATTTCGATTCCAGCCAACCCGAATTATCCAAAAACAACAACATTGACGTCCAATTAAGAAAATGAACCGTAATTTGCGTTCGTTAAGATATACTTCTTCTGGTTGTTGTGTCCTCTGGAGGTTCCAAAGCCGCCCGCGATATTAATTACATAATTTAATAAATGGTATATTAAAAAGAGCGCACGGGTCTGTTCAAATAAAAAAATATAAGAGAAATTAAAATGCGTGAAATTCGGGCAAAGTGAAAAAAGGAGTTTTTCCAACTTCGTTTTCCTCTCTCTTCGCCGGTCTTTTAAGAAATTGTTAAGGAACACGTAGGTGGCCGACAATAAAGTGTTATTTAATAAAGGACTGAAAATGGATTATTAATTGTTTGATGACTTAAATATTTCAGTATGAATAACCCGTTTTCCTTCCTTATTGTTATTATCTGTTCATTCCTTTTCTTTATTTAGCATTGAACAAGTACTGTATGTGCGAATATTGGGCTTTTTTACGACAGAAATATCACGTTTATTGATTTCATTTTCTATTTTTAGTAAACGCGAATTTTTCAATTTAAAGTTCATCATTAGGGTCTGTATTTAAAAAGAATGAAGAATTGATAAATGTAGAAAAGAAAAATTCTTGTATCTCAGGGAAAACTACACAATAACTTTAAGAATTTTGTATTTTATTTCCATTGTGATAGAAAATTTGCTCAAACTGACCTTATCTATCTTTAATACCTACAAGATTCAGTGAGATCTTATTTGAATTGATGTTGTTTCAAGCTAAGTGTGAAACGACTTTGAATTTTGATTTTTCATAATAAATTATCCGGTTTTTTTCCCTTGAAAAGGCAAAAAGGTCATTCATATAATTAATAGCGCGTACAGATAATAAAATTTTCCACTGAAACAGACTCCATGCAGTCTCTCACGTATGCATCTATCTGTTCAATAGGAATACTTAATTATACTAATCGATTTTTGATTAGAAGAGGATGAATGGTACGTTTTTGTTCATTTGTTCGGTCACATGCTAAGTATAATTAAACAAATTTTCAGAATTACACTTGTTAATAGTTAAAATTTCCAGAACACCCAGTATATCACATCTAATTATTAATGATTGAGAAAGTCATCAATTAATCTTGGAATGTTTCGTCTATTCTCTGCATATCAAAATATTACATCCAAAAATGTATGCTATTCTATTTGAAAATTCAGATATTGTCAACCGTCGTATTGATCAGACTCATCCTTCTATGAAAATAAACGACTACTTATGTAAACATAGGAACAGAGAGTGTTTTTTTTTTCGGTAGGATATTAGAAGTATTTGGAGAATCTATAAAAATCGGAAAAAACTCCCATAAATCTTTATCGACTTGATCTACCTTTGGAAAATATTTTCAACCTTTATTTTTTTATTTTACTTTTTTTCGTTATACAGATTNAAAAAAAAAACAAGACTTTCTTTTTAGTTCAAAATGCGCACCATTTCGTTCAATGAATGTGAAGAAGTTGCAAGGATCTCAATATAAAAACGACATAAAACGTTTGAGATGCAGATTTCCTACAAATCGCCTTTCGTTACTGAAAGATCGAAAAAACACGCCCTCCCGTTACGATAAACCTTATCATATTATCAAACAGCAGGTTCTAAAAAAAAAAATCAAGAGCAGCCCGACCTCCACGTCGATGATGTCACCATCTTCATCAGGTAAAAAGAACAGATACACATATCTTCCTGTTGCGTCATAAGGGATTTCCTAGAATCCACCTATCCTAACTCAGCCCAAAAGAATTTACGTCATACTAAAATGAATTGTTAACGGTTAAACAATGTTGCCATACGTTACGATTTCAAAATGTTTTTCGTAGTAAATGTTTTTAATTTTTGTAAGAAAACTAAAATTAAATTGATAACAATGCTCGAACGTATCAACAAGTATGTTCTTAAAAAATTACTTAGAAGATTTTTCTAAATTCATGTATGTAGATAAAAAAAATCGCTTAAAAACATCTACAGGGCTAAATAATTTAAAATACAATTGTTAAACAATCTGTATAATCTTTATGATGATCAAGAAAAGACACTGTAGCCACTTATACAAATGAAATATTTTAAGTAGCAATCTAGTTATTATTATTTTTTTAAAGAATCGCAGAGAAAATCTAATACAGGAAAAGCAAGAGGTTTGACCTACATAACATTTTTTCCATTAAAACTGTCATAACAACTCATTCCACTCCAAATTGTAAAAAAGGTACTCTTAATTTTTTTCAAGAATAATTCGGAGTTTAACCTTGAAACACTCAATAGAAGCTTATATTTTTTGCTAAGGTTCTCATAGTGAATTCATACAGCGTTGCCGTATTTGATTTGATTTTCCTATTTTTTTTAGAGACTACATCAAATGGAGTACTTATAGTAAATAAAGACCATACCAACAATCTTTTAGGTCGAGTAATGAAAATGACCAATTCCCTTTATGGCGATTACCTTGAGGAAAAATTAAAGCAATATTTGGGCGAAAATAAATACTTGGCTATCAGTCAAAATCAGGATTTGATACAGGAAGCTGGTAAATGAAGCATATGTTCCTAAAATGCATATATTAAAAATTCTTGTTATAAGATACAAGTATTTTGGCCAAAATAGCCGAATTGAAGAATAACCAATCTTCAACATTATCTGAAGAAAATAATGGATGTTTGCCGGAAGATGTGATTGAAAGTGTGGAAAATTTAACAATGAATCCATTCAGTAAAAATTTCGCTTGTCCAGAAGAATCCAACAAAGAAACGATGGTGGTTAAGGTTTAATTCCGTTTATACAGTATTTTAATTTGTCTTTCTCTTTCAGCTAAAGAGTACTATAGGAATAAACATGACTAAGTCTTTGAATTTCTTAGAGGGCAAAGAAAATAAATCTCCAACTAATGAATGAATCAGATTTGTATTTAGACAAATAGTAAGTGTGTTCTCAATTTTAATTCAAGAGCTACTTCTATCTGATCTATTCTGGATAAAATTTATGTCTTGACGTAAATGGATACTCCGAAATCTGTATGTATGTACTTCACCGGCCGGCTTTGACCTGACAGTTCTGGATACAGTTCATATTGTAACCATTTACATCATCGTTGTAAATATTTGTGAAGCTTACTTTATACATCGGAAATGGAAAATTGAATAATTACTGAAGATTATAGTATGCGGATTATTTCGCTGTTGGTGATAAGTAAATTATCATTATATGAAAAGGAGATAAAATTCCCGTGAAATTGTAAACTAGAAAAACATATATGACGATGATGATACATACATATGAAGGAATTGTCCTCTTTTAGATCAAAACATTTAATCTAATGATACTCCATTATTATAACCCTAAAGGTTGATTCCTGCAACTCTTCAAAATAACTTTGTAAATGCTTACAATTATTGCAATCACTGTTTTCCTTTGTTTCAGGTGTCTCGATGCAATTTTCGCTTTAAACCAAAATTTACCAAAGAAAAATATTGACAAGGTTTTAAAATTTATGTTTATATTTGTTTGTCGGAATTTTCCATTTTAGTTTATGCTGTTGATCTCATTTTTAATTAATTTAGTCAGACCAAGAGTAATGAAAATGTCAAATTAAGTTAAATATTTGTTTTTGTATCGTTTATTCGTTTTTGTTGCGTTAAAATTAATAAAACTCGTTATTAAAATAAAAAAATATATCTACATATATATGTTAATAGTTTTCACAAAATGCTTTCTTAGATGAGCGGCTGCTCGACATCATAATCAGGTTTGCCGGATTTGCCCGTGAACGAAATGGCAGCCTCCTCATCAGTTTCAGAAAGCAATGGGCGTTTGCTCGCCTTATCTTTACTTCCCAGGAACCTAAACAGAAACACTCTAGAAGCGTGATTTTCGGTCTGAGAAAGTTAAAAGGTAAGTTTGATGCCATTCCAACCTAAAATTCATGCCTCAATCTCAAAAATTTCATTCTGGCGAATTTACTTGTGAAAACCCCGCGAAAATTTAATTTAGCAACGTTGCCAGACTTATTGAAACTATCATATAAAATAAATTCACCAGTTTATGAAATTGGCCACTTTTTTTGTTGCCATCACCATTATTAAATGAGTGCTAATCATGCAAAGCAAAAAAGTACAGATACTAATACTAATAAAAAAAGGGTGCAATACAAAACAACATATAAAAAATAAATACAAAAAATTTAAAATAACATTATTATTGCAAATAAAAAATCACAGAGATTAAAATAAGCACTAGATTTTGACTTACGAGAATAGTAACCTCTTTTTACATTAATATTGCTTAGAAGTAGCTAAGCACTTGTAAGTGCATTTTTCCCCGTCTAAAAGTTGAAAACAAAAATAAAATGCTCGACATCAAAAACCATTCCGCACATAGAAGGCAATGTTTTATTTCGTTTTCAAATTTTAAAATAAAATTCCTGATTCCAAAATCGATTAAAAAAAGAAAACAGTTCTCCAAAAATATCAATTATATTATTAATATCAATTCTTAATTGTTTATTTTGAAAACGACTGCGCATCCATGCAGATTTACTTCCTACATCACCGACCTCATAAACGTGCTTTGTTATACCTTGACAACGTAGAACTGTCGGACTCGCCCCTAATATCACCGTCAATATCATCGAGACCGCGATGAATCGAAATGGCCTCCAAACTGTTGCCCCGGTCTCGATTTGCTAGATATTCGGCCGTTTCCAAGTCCTGAATCGTAGGCTTTTTCCAGAGTTTTAACAGGAGACTGGATCCGACTACTGAAACGGAACTCATTGCCATCGCAGCACTCGCCATCCACGGAACTAGCATGAATCCGACCATACTAAATACGCCAGCGGCAAGTGGTATACCTGGAAAATAATGGTTTTCCTATTAAATGTAAGCCATACATAAATACAATTAAAAATAGAATACAATATGAACTTATAATTCTCAGAATCTAGCAAGACATCTTACCTAGTAAATTGTACATGCTGGCGAAAATAAAATTTAATCGGATTCGATTCACCGTTTTTCTACTAAGCTGCAAACAGGCAACCACGTCTAAAAGGTCATTACGCATGAGTACCACATGGGCCGCCTCTACGGCGACGTCCGTTCCCGCTGCGATTGCCATTCCTACGTCGGCCTGCGCCAAAGCTGGCGAATCGTTGATCCCGTCCCCAACCATAGCCACACGAATGCCTTTATTTTGATATCTAAAAATGTCTAAAATTATAATTTTCTTGACTTTGCTGAAAGGACTATTTACTACCTTTGGACCCTGGCTACCTTGTGTGAAGGCAGTACTTCAGCATAAACTTTGGAAATGCCAACTTGTTTCGCGATACTGGCTGCCGTTTGTCGATTATCTCCAGTCAAAAGAATGACTTCTAAGCCCATTTTTTTCAGAGTGTAAACAGCCAAATGGGCCTCGGGTTTTACTGTGTCCGCTATACTAATCATTGCCACAACATTTCCTAAAACAAACCAAGATTAATAATTAAAATATTTTGGTTGCATATTTCAAATAAGGTCTCGCAATTTATAAAATCAATGCTAATACTTACCATTTATAGCACAGAGAACCGCAGATCTACCTTCCGACTCTTCAGCAATCATCTTCGCATCCACTTCGGGCAGGATTGTTAAACCATTACGGCGCATCCATTCTCGATTACCTATTAAATTCGATTTATCAACATGCCTATAACAATTGATCGCACCCACACTCACCAACAATAACTGTATACTCTCCAAGTCCAGAATCTTCCACGGAAGCATCTCCCATTCCGATCAAATGTCCCAAACGCATATTCGGAGATTGGTATACCTCTATTTCCACTTGATTTACTTTGAAAGTGCCACTGCTACCTGCGGATACCAAAGAAGCGAATCCAGCCAATTCTGGACGGTTTTTCGCGTTATTTATTGAAGAACTCAAATCAGACACGACACACTTCAAACCACATCCAGGTACTGCCTAAAAACAAATTTACTCAAGAGTTAAATTCATAATGAATACAGTTTTTACCTGAAAATTGCCACTAACACCATTAATCTCGCATCCGAATACCTCCTTCACGTATTTTAAAATGGCTGCAGCGATGGGATGCTCAGAATTCGCTTCTGCGCATCCGACTGCTGCCAGAATCAGGGCCGGGCTGTAACTATCCCCTAAAAAAACAAAATATTAAAATACCTTGCGACACAAATTTAATTTTTTTCAATACTTGTTACCTTGCATCCAAATTTTGGACACTTCAGGGGTACCTTTGGTGATTGTGCCAGTTTTATCGAACATTATCGCTTTCACTTTGTGTGCATTTTCTAGTGGTCCAGCTCCTTTGATCAGGATTCCATTTAAGGCTCCAACACCTGTAATAAATCGCCGCCAAATAATAATGGGAAACGAAGGAATAAAATACTAGAAACGGCTTACCTGTTCCTACCATGACAGCAGTCGGCGTTGCCAAGCCTAAAGCGCACGGACACGCAATAGCGAGCACACTTAAGGCGCACCGAAACACGAACTGCAAAATCACTTCGGTTTTTGTAAAACCATGCTTCTCATGTTGACTAACTGGTAACAAATCGAAATTCACCGCTCCGATAATAGACCAAATTATAAGAGTCAATAAGGATACGATAACAACGCCCGGCACGAAGTATCCAGCTATTTTATCCGCCAAATGTTGAATTGGCGCTTTTGAGGTTTGCGCCTCTTCAACCAATTTCACTATTTGAGAGAGTGTAGTAGCCTCTCCCGTGTGTGTCGCTTCAAAAATTAAAAGTCCGTATTGATTGATGGAACCTCCGATCACAGTGCTGCCAATTTTCTTTGGCACCGGCATGCTTTCACCTGTAATAAGGCTTTCGTCGCACATGGATTGTCCCTAGAGGAACAAAGAGATTTTTAGTAATGAAGAAAATGTTAAAAACGACGTTACCTGAATAACTTTTCCATCCACTGGAACTTTGGTGCCAGGTAGAACCTTTAAAATATCGCCCCGTTGCACCAAATCCACATTTACATTTCGTTCACTAACGATTTCACCCTTTTCACCCAAAGTTATCAGAACAGCGTCGGTAGCTTTTAAAGATAAAAGCCTACTCAGAGCCTCCGAGGTTTTCCCTTTAGCAACGTGCTCCAACCATCTTCCTAAAAATTATCATTATCAACGTTTGTTTCAATTTTGCTAAAATCATATTCCTTACCCAGACTGATGAAGACCAAAAGCATGGGAGGCGTGTCGAAAAATGTTTGTGGCGACGTATTCTGTTTCATAATCATGGCGGCCAGCACCACAAGCACACTATAAATGTAGGAAATTGAGGTAGCCATGGCGATGAGAACATCCATATTAGTGGTGCGATGTTTCAATGCACGATAGGCTTGGACGAAAAACAAATGACCACCCAAAATGAGAACCGGAGTGGAGAAAAGAAACAGAATTAAATTTTCTAAGGACAAACCGGGCACAACACAACACATATCTTCGTGTGACATGTTTCCGCTCGACATGACCGACATAAAATACAGCATGGCGACCATACAAGGTACGCCAAAAAAAAGTGAGAACAAGAAACTGCGTTTCCACTTGCGTATTTCATCCTTTTGCTGTAGACGTTCGTCATTCCGGTCTTTGCCGGCGAGTCGGGCTTGGAAACCTAATCTAAAAAATATATTCTAAAAAAAAATAATTAATAACAATAGATCGAAAATACTTGTTTATTGTGTCGATTATAGTTCGTGGGCCGGTAACTTCAGGATCGAACTTGAATTTGCCTTTTTGCACAGTTAACGCCACTTGAGCTTTTAAAATTCCCGGCATTTTCTCGAGATTACTTTCGATTTTGTGCACACAACTCGCACAAGTCATTCCAGATATTTCTAAGTCTACCTGCGTATTAAATGGTTACAATAACGATTATATTCAAGCACCATGAGATATATGTACCTCAGACTCTCCCGCTCCTGCTTGGCTCAAAACGGATGCGGGAAATCCCAATTCAGTAATAGAATCAGCGATTTCCGTGGCACTGATTACACTTGAATCGTATTGGACTTCGGCCCTGGCAGCTAATAAATTAACTAATATCTTGTGGCAACCTATAAAAAATTAGCTGATTAAGTACCACTTAATATCAACATTGCAAATCCTTTTACCCGGTATTTTTTTACATGTTTTTCAATTGCGGCCACGCAAGAGCCGCACGTCATTCCTTTCACATTAATTTGGCACTTTTCAAGATTTGATTCCGGCGCATGACTGTCCCGAAGAACATTCCCATTGGCGGAGGCAGCAGTTGAAGGATTGGCTTCATCTAAAAAACATTTCATAGAAATAAATGAAAAATTATATGTATGGGGGTAATTGTAATTATATCTGTGGCTTGGTTCTAAAAGAGCCAATGCACAAATATACCAATTTTGATTTTATATTATTTTTTAACTCGAAAATATGAAAGCAACAAATGAAATAAGAACCAATGTTAAAATTGTAATAATTTTAAAAGGGCTACTATGCATATTTGCCCTCTGCATATTTCTATAACAATAATAAGAATAAATGATAATTCACGTTATATTTATTGTTTTGTGTTCTGAACTTTCTGCTCAAAAAATTAAAATTATTGAAAAAATATTGGAATCATTAATCAGCTTTTCACTCAAAACTACCAAATTGACATTGGCTCTTTTAGAACCAAACCCCAGATATATGCACAAAGTTAAGGGGCTATCCATAAATTATGTCACACATTAGGGAGACGGGAGTGGGTCAACGAAGTGTGGCAAGGGGGGGGGGGGGGGGGNGAGTATATTTTAGGAGAATAACACGAGAAGAACTGCGAAATCAATGAAAAGAAGGAGCAATATTTACTTGGTTATTTAAAGAAGATTTTTTTCATAAATATTTGCTTGTACGTCATTATCTACTGTAAGGCTATAAAATTACTTATTTGCCATTTGGACACAGCAAACAGTCCGTATCATCTGTGCACATCATCGCTATGACTTTAGTCGAAGAGTAAGATTAAAGTTAGTCTACTTACTTAAGTTCAGCCAATAATTTAATATTAAATATTATTGACCACATATTTTTACATACAATTGTTTAACTTGTAACCAACAAAACACCTCCATCACCTCTGACTAACACAAAGCATGTTGTATATGTATGTGTTTTTCTTTTCTGATAAAATATCCAATTCATTTGTTCAAATCTCAAAGACCAATTGTTGCTCTCATTTGTAAGAATGTATTTTTATCAACTTTCTATTAAATACCAACTTACTTTAAAAGAGGGAAATTGCCTTCTGGAAATGTGACATCAATATAGGATCCATTACCTGTTGATTTTATGATTGATCCATCAATTTTCTGGATTTGAATTTTGAACTGTTCGAAATCTTCATTGTTCTTTTTCCCTAAAATTTACAAAATGTACATATGTGCATGGCTTGTCTGCAAAATATTTACCTTTTGGGACAAATCTGACAACTCCCTGTTCCATTTCTTCGAAAATTATTGCCACTTTTACGTTGATTTACACTTTAAATAAATTTTTAGAGTATTACTGTGATAATGTTTAAACAAATATTTATTTACCATTCTTTCATTGGTCTGTTTATATATAAATTTTTGATATTGCAGTTAACAGTTATCTGTATCCATAAAATTATATATTTCTAAAAAATAACGAATTGTTGCATTCCAAAAATTTGAAAAAAATCAAAAAATGTTTTTAACTTTTGTGGTTAACTGTCCTGTCAAAATATGAGATACAATATGTGGCAACAATGATTGCATTTAGTTATATAAAACCAATTTTATCTAATCAGCACTTTTTACACTGATTTTCTTTTACAAATATTTTCTTAATTAAACCTTTTTTAATAATGGCATATAAAATTTGAAAATCATTAAAATAAATAGTTATCCAATGTTGCCAAACCGTGTGCAAAATGTCAAAAATATTTCAAAATATGCAAACATATGTCTTTATATGCCTCTGACAGGGTTGGGTTTTTATTATAATTGTACTGGTTCTGTCAAATCTATTGTCATTTAAAATTCAATACATTCTTTTTATACTGTTAATGGCGACATTAAAATTATTTGAATTTATTTTTAACAACTTTTCAATTAAAAACTAACCATATTCATGTATTGCGAACTATAACGAATAAAATAAAGTTATTATATAAATTTTTTCTAGTACAATTTTTGAATAAAAATTATACTGTCAATTATCGGATTGACATAACCTCACCGGTAATATCGCATGTGTAAAAAGTTTAACCAAAAAAAGTTGTTTTTCTTTAAATTTAACTATGGGCAAGTTGCAGAAACCATTGAAAAGAAAATTCGATGCAAACATTAAAGAAAAAGTAGCAACATCAACAAGTGAACATAAAGAAACGGATGAAGAAAACGAGGTAAATTAAAAACAATCCCGTATTTTTAGCGTTACTTTTTAGAAGAAAACAATTTTAATTTAGGATTTTTTACAAGACAACGAGGAAGTACGGGAAAACGATAGCTCAGACTCGGAGGGTGACATCGAGAATTCCGACAGTGAAAATGAGAATTACGAATCTTTTGAAGAAGAGAGTGAAGAAGATAATGATAATTTATCAGAAAGTGATGCAGAAGGTAAACTCTATTGAATATTATTAAATGGTTTTGATAGGAATCAAGTAACTTGTAGAAAAAGACAGTGGTGGAGAAGAACAAGAAGCCAGCAGTAGCGATGAAGAGGAAAACATTGAGGAAAATGACAGGCAGGAAACTAACTCAAAAACTGTAAACACGACAAATGATGAATATGATGAGTATGATACTAGTGATGAAGAAGACATTAGAAATACCATAGGAAATATTCCAAAAAATTGGTACTAAATTAACACATTTAATTAATAATTTTCCATAACACTTTTCAATTAGGTATGATGAATACAAACACTTGGGATATGACTGGGATGGTCAACAAATAATAAAGCCCAATACTGGAGATCACTTGGACGAATTTTTGAAAAGAATGGAAGACCCCAACTTTTGGCGAACAGTAAAAGATCCTCAAACTGGTCAAAATGTCATATTAAGCGATGACGATATTAATTTAATTAAAAGAATTAGAGCCCAAAAGATTCCAGATGTCAGTTTTGATGAGTACGCTCCCTGGATTGAATGGTGAGTAATAGAATTTCTCTATTTATTCCTTTAAAAATAACCTTTACGCACTTAATAAGGTTTACAAGTCAAGTGGAACAAATGCCAATAAGAAAAATCCCAGAGTCCAAAAGTTCATTTTTGCCAAGCAAAGACGAGGCTAGAAAAGTATCCAAATTGGTGCATGCTTTGAAAATGGGTTGGATTAAAACTAGAGAGGAACAAGCCAAATTAAGAGCAAAGAAAGAACCTCAGTTTTACATGCTTTGGAGTACAGATGATCAGCCTGAAGAGATGAGACGCATTCACAAACATATTCCAGCTCCAAAGCGATTATTACCGGGTAACATTACTTGAAAAAATTTAAAACAGCATATCCAGATGTCTATTTTAGGTCATGCGGAATCGTACAATCCCCCTCCTGAATACTTGTTTGACGATCGAGAACTAAAACAATGGAACAAATTGAAAGAGACACCTTCAAAACGAAAACTCCATTTTCTTCCTCAAAAGTACGATTCGTTGCGACAAGTTCCAGCCTATCCTCGTTACATAAAAGAACGTTTTTTGCGTTGTCTGGATCTATATCTGTGTCCGCGTGCTATTAAAATGAAATTAAACATAGAACCAGAGTCACTGGTACCCAAACTGCCCAGCCCGCGTGATCTACAACCATTCCCCACAACTTTGGCCATCGAATACAAGGGCCACACAGATATGGTTAGGACGATAAGTACGGACAAGACAGGCCAATATTTATTGAGCGGCTCGGACGATTGTACAATTAAAATTTGGGAAGTGAATACCGGACGATGCGTGAAAACTGTAATAACAGAAAGCGTGGTTCGTTGCGTCGAATGGTGTCCAAATGGAGCGTTATCGTTGGTCCTCGTGGCTTGTGGTAATCAAGTGCTGTTAATTAATCCTGGAGTGGGAGATTTTGTTGTAAGAAACCGAACTGATGAAGTATTAAAGGAGGTGCCACATAATGACGTTATTGTGACCGAAAGGTAAGCTTGGTATGGTTCCAGTCTGTGCATCATGTTTTGTTATTTTAGAGTCAAATCCACAGTGCAGTGGTACGAACCTGAACCGAACATGTATGAAAAAGGTGTCCGAATACAATTGAATCATTTCAAAATGGTTAGTCAGGTCACTTGGCATGGTAAAGGTGATTACTTCGGATCGGTAATGCCTGAAGGGCAAAGTCGTTCTGTGCTCATTTCACAAATTTCAAAAAGGTAAGAGAAACATACAGTTTTGACGGTAGGAACTGCCTTTGGTTGTTGAGGGCAAAATAGTAGTAGTAGTAGTCTTGTCCTTTAATTACTCCAATTTATAACTAATCTCGGTGAACTCCTGCACTTAATTGATTAACTCTGAAAACAAAGCATATAAAGTAATGATTATTGAAACCAATCCTTATGTATTCAATGATATAGAAAAAGCCAATTACCATTCACAAAATCCAAGGGTCTGGTCCAGAGGATTTTGTTCCACCCAACCAAGCCAGTCTTATTCGTTGCAACTCAAAGGCATGTTCGCATTTATGATCTACTCAAACAAGCCCAAATTAAAAAATTGATGACGAATTCAAAATGGATTTCTACAATAGCCATTCATCCTGGCGGAGACAATTTACTAGTTGGTAAGTTATACATGTAGAGTGTTTTAGGATCAGATTAAACGTATATTGGACCATTTTTGTCCGATTTGAAGCGGTTCGTTTTTACAGCTGGTAAGTAGGGCGACCAAACCATTACAATGGTAAATTACAGTAGATTTGGTATTCCGAATGATGCTAATGTAAGTTGGCCGTAATTATTCAATTGCAATATAGGAGGTTGAGGTAAACAGAGTTACTAGCTGTAAACTTGGACGATTTCAATTCGAACAAAACCACTTCTATTGTACGTTGAGCCTAAAGCAAGTTACATTTACCCAAAATTTTGTACAATTTAGGTACTTATGATCGTAAAATGTTATGGTTTGACTTGGATTTGAGCACAAAACCCTACCAGACGCTCCGATTGCATGGAACAGCTGTCAGGGGCGTAGCTTACCATAAAAGATACCCATTGTTCGCTTCCGGCTCAGACGACAGAAGCTTAATTGTGTCTCATGGAATGGTTTATAAGTAAGTTGAATATGAGAAATTTTTTTTATTTCCAATTTGAAATTTTAAATTTATTTTATTTTCTAGTGATTTATTGAAAAATGCACTTATCGTACCTTTGAAACGACTACAGGATCATCAAGCTTTTAATGATTTTGGGATTTTAGACGTACATTTTCATCCGTTACAGCCGTGGGTGTTTTCTTCAGGGGCGGATAGTACAATTAAGTTATACTCCAATTGAAATATTGTTATTTTTTATAATAGACTTACAATTAATAACACGAATACAGGGCATTTATTGTAAATGGAAGACTTATATACCAGAACTGAAACTACACAAAACTTAGAAATGTGTATGTAAAATTTGTACCGACAATACGTATTCTCATAATACTATCATAATCCCCTGCAAAGTTTCAACTGTCAAATGTGAGAAAATTTGTAGTTAAGTACAAATATTTTCGAGATTAGTACATTATATCAATTGACATTCAAAATCTAACGTTAACATGATCAACATACGTGAACGTTAAGGGTTACAATCGTGACTCTTCGCCACACTAACAAGCTGGTGTAACAGTTGTGCAATTTGATAATTCACCTTGCCTCTGGCAAATATGTTCATATGTTCTTGGCGGCATTGAACTCACAGTTGTGTAGTTTTGGCAAACCAGAAATTGGTAGTCGTAACGCCTTCCTCCGCCGACAATCATCTGCTACTCTTAGATGTTCAAATGGCATGGGCATTGCATTAAAACACCGCGAAGAATACCTAGACGTTCGAAATTCATCCACATCGAGAGCATACGTCTATGACAATAAACGAGAAAAATTAGGATTCATCGAAAAATCTTAAAAGTTTTTTAATTAATTCCAAGTTGTCGGAGTACTTATTAGAACATTTACTACTACTCATCACGTGATTCAAACCACATTCGATATTTGCCCGGTACTCTAGCAATTTCTTTTCATGGCACCCTAGAAATTACATCATTTACGGCGACGTGCCCTTTCACAGGATATACTTTGAACATTACTACATTAAAAATCTCTTGTTGCAACTCAGTTAAAAGTTACAGCTACATTCTAATTTATACTTGAACTCTCCTCGTATCTTACCTTACCTGAAAAACATCAAAAAAAACAACATACAGGGAGAGTTCAAGTATGAACCCAAATTTCTCCCTTAGAACCAAACGAATAGTCCTAGTAGCTATTGTTTTTTAATATTTTGGCAATGGTGCATCTAGAATTCAAGTCAAAATGACAGAGCAGCTACTTCGTATTTATTTACTTTAAGGTTAAATATCTTTTTTTGGCTGTAACTTAAGTTAGCAGAGACGAACAAGATTTTCGCAATTGTTTTTTGGCCATCTATATATGGTCAGTCGATCGGGTTGGACTGCCAACTAATCGATATTATTTTGAGCTTTAAAAAGAGAATGTTCGAGAGGCGTTCGCACTTTGATTCATTTATTGTAAAAGAATAAAAGCATCATCAACATTCTCTGTAGGTTCTTTGCTTATTACAACGTGATACGGTCGTTGCCGAGAGTATTTGTTCGTAATCTGGATAAGTACCTGGCTGTTGTTCCTAAATTGGAGTATTCATTCATGTATTAATATTTCGCATCTATTACTTATCATAGTTAATTGAAGACTGATCCTTCTCAATGTCAAAAAAGGAAATAACAACAGAAAATAAAAAAAGAAATAACAAAAAAAAAGACAACGACACGTGGTGTTCCCAAGCGGTCACCCATCCAAGTACTAACCACGCCCGACGTTGCTTAACTTCAGTGATCAGACGGGAACTGGTGTACCAACGTGGTATGGCCGTTGCCGAGAGTTTATCGAGGGTTTCTTGCCAAAAACTGTCCTTTTGTTTTATGAGCTAATTTTGATTACTAATGTCACAAATGTTCACATCACGACTACTTAGCGGGTTATGTGAAAACAATGTGTATAAACGTGAATTTGTTCATACTACCTTCTGGCTTGATAATTTGTTGTAGCATATAAATGAAATTTACAAGCGTATGCTCAAAACTCGAAACAATTTTATTACAAAAATACACCTACAAACCCGTTAATATTGATGTCGTGAGTGTGAACATTTGTGACGTTAGCAATCAAAATTAGGTCATAAAACAAAAGGACAGTTTTTGTGGATACGTCCTTTTGGCAGGAAACCCTCGATATGTTTTTAATCTGGATAAATATCCAACTTTTGTTCTATCTTGTAGCTATTCTTGTTCTAGCTCTTTATTTATCGTTCAGTACAAACTCCCATCTAATTCACCTGTATAAAGTTTATCTTAAGATTTATTCAGACATATATTCTAGCTGAATACATACTTATTAATATAATGCTACATTTATTGTAGCCAGCACACCTGTTTATAACTTCACTTAACAGTGCGCCATGAAGTGTGCATTTTCGCAGGCCGCACGCTGTTGGTCGTTCACGTGATAACAGTGTGGAGTGGTTAGAACAGCTCTACGAATCACTCTGGGCGGGCGTTATATCGACAGTCCCTTGATGGCCGCCGTTTGAGCGAACCGCACTTTCTTTTTTCGCCCCCAACATTTTTTCCTTATTATAATTTACTGTGCCGGTGGTGGAAAAAATGATAACAGGGATCGGCATCTTGCCACCGGACCCCCTTTATTGTTTTAAAGAAAACATGGGACCCGTACATTGTATTTGTTTCCCGAAACGGAACCCAGACTATTCTGATCTTCTGTTGGCTGGTACCGAAAATGGGGATGTTTATTTTTTCGATTTAGAGGTAAAATTTTATTAACTATTCATTAATTTCTTTTAGCTCGAAATATTAAAATCCTAAACAATATTTATAATTTTCTGAGACGTACATCCACGACGCAAATTGACAACAAATAACGTCACTCGTAGCATAGTTCATCTGTTTTAGCGTGAATATTTTGTTTTTTATGTCTTCAGTCATTTTTTATCTAAAATTCTTACTTAAAAACACTGTTTTTTCTTAAATTTTGAGTTAAAAAAATTTACTTTCAATATTGCTATTTTTTGACAGTTAGTCAGGGTTGTGTATTAATATACTCACATAAAGTAGTTTAATTGTACTATAATAAATATATACATGGGAAATTTATATTTTTAAACCAAACGAAAGGTAAATAAGTAACATATAAATAAAAGCCAGAAATTTATGATTTTTGCATCAATTTAAAGGTCTGTTATTACTTTTTCAGTGTAACCGATTACAGTACAAAAAAAATATGGGCGAATCTATCCAAGCTATACATTCAAGGGAATACGACATAATAACCCAGGAAAAGAGCGGTTTAATTAAATTGTGGTCAATCGAAAACAACTCCAGTTACAAGTACAATACTATGGCGATTTGAATATTCTACATGTTAAAAATTCTGTCCTTGTTTAGTGTTCAGAAAACTTTTCATTCGTATGGGGGCTTTTGTCGCAGCATTTTCGAACAGGACAAGCGAGAACTGATTTTTGCTCAGGAAACGGGACGTTTGGAGGCCATCGACTTGAACAATTTTCAAGTTATTAAACAATTCGTACCTGGTGAACTCTGTGGAAACCCTATGTGCCTTGAAACGTTTCAATATAAAGGGACGACTTTGTTGTTTGTCGGTTACGAAAGCGGTAAGTTTTGAATTGTGATAGTGAGTGTAGATATTTGACTTGGTTGTTGTGCAGGTCACATAATCCTGTACGATTACAATACTGCCAAACAATGCTGCCAATTGAAACTCAACAAGGAGTTAATCACTTCAGTTACATTCGATCCAAATACCTTAAGAGGCGTGGTCGCCAGTTCGTCAGATACTTTAGAAATCATCAGGTAATTAGCGCTTGTGTACTTTTGGCACATTTTATTTAAAACCTTCTGTCCATTTTAGATTGAATCCAGATTGTTTGGAACTGGTGGAAGCTGCTGAATTACCGCTTCCGAACAGCGGTTGTCAGGTAGTGAAATTTCGGCCGGATCATAAGTTGTTTATGGCTGGTGGCTGGGATGGTCGTTTACGGATTTATTCATGGCGCACTCTTCGAACACTTGTCATCCTAACTGAGCACAAAAAACAGATTTCGGACATACAATTTTCTCCGGCAGTGGTCCGCAATTGGGAATCGAAAATTTTTGCTTCGGGTAAAAACTTTAATTAATCATAGATGCCTTGTATTTTCATAATCCGATTGCAGGTGGTGCTGATGGTACAATTGCCCTTTGGAACGTCTATCATTCATATACTTATTAAGGGACTCAAGAGGTTTTAACGTTTCAAATTGGCCAGTTATTTTCTTTTCATTCTCAACGCCTACAAAAAAGGAGATTCATACGACAGACGTTTTTGGAACGTTTTTGCGCTGTTTCCATATCTCGTTTTCCCGAAAACTAAGTTTTTTTCTTTAAAAAATTGTGATAAATGTATATTTTTTTGGTTATGTTTGTTATTAGACTGACTATTATGGTGAAAAATCCTTACTATATATATTAGATAACATCCAATTCACTGATCAAAGCACTACAAACCTATTTTTTGTTATACTGGATGTTTCAACAAATTCTTCACTTTTTTTTTATTTTCCTTTGACTTTCATTTCTTGTAACATCCAGTATACAGTATGTACAATAGTTTCAAATGTTGAAAGAAACGCGACAATACCATGTGTTTTTTTTCTCCAATTTAAGAGTGCTGGGACCTGGTTTCTGACAAATTGTGGTCTCGAAAGATTTTTTATTGTGATATTTTTTAAAACTACTATATTTTTTCAAATATGCAATTACGAATAAATAAAGTTTATAGACTTATCGAAGTCAGGAAGGAAATAAAATTTAATGAAATCTATTGGGGATTTTGTTTTTTAAATGGAACCGCAACGGTTACGGGAAATACTGTATTTTCTAATAGTTGTATTGAAAGGTTCATTTTCGATACCGATAAAGCGGGTTAAAAGTATGTTTTTTCAAACTAAATCTTGCATAATTCTTATTTAACCGGTGACTGCCGTGCTGGTCCCATGGGGCCAGCATTGGTGTTTTTCCTGGAGCCGTGTTGTTCCCATGGGACTAGCAGGCAATTGGTTGACTGATAAGCCATTGATTCATATAATGATAAAGTATACTCATTCGATAAGAAAATATAGATCCAAGAAGCATATTAGTACCTTTGTTCCCACAAGCTAAAACGTATTGTTTCCTTAACAATCAACGTGTTAAGACGTTTCGTTTTTCATTGACTATTGATGTCAATCCATCTTTGCATTACTTGTTGACAGAAGATGAATTTGTGGGTTATGTAATGGACTAAATGAAACACTTTTTAATACATATACATATCTTTTTAATATTTACACTACTAACTATTACAAAAATAGTCAATGAATGCATAAAATGATTAACTGATTACATATTGAACGTTAATAAGGTTAAAACATTAACTTAAATCTTACAATTAGTGTTAAAATATCAATTAGCAATCAACATAATATATTACTATTAGGGCCGTGTTCAATTGTTGTTGCCCGACTTTTTGAGCGCTATTAGTGTCGCATTCAGCTTGGCACACCATTCAATTCGCTCTTCTTTCGTGTCAGCTGACATCAAATGTCTTTGGAAAATATCAAAAACCTCAGAAAATAAATAAACAAAAGGTGTAATCTAACCTACCTAATAATGGTTTTATCTCCATTTTTGACCACCACCAAAGTGTTTTTGTCTTGTGGTCGGGCGGGTCGTTCGCTTTCCAAAAGGAAAGTATGTAATCGGGCACAAATTTCCCTACTTACAGGACCCACGCTTTTTGTGATACAACTTTTCAGGTCAATACTATCAATTGGCACCTAAAACAACACGAAATTTAATTAAATCGCTTTGTATGCCAATACTATCTTACCATATTTTTTTCATCTTCTGGATATTTCCAGTAACTTAACGTGTCCCCTTTCAACAGACACCATCTCCTATGCCACGCCCCAAATCCAGATATGTCCTCAAACATCGTGAGGAATGCTCTGTGTTCAACAGAGATCGCCAAGTCGCACGTAATCTTCATTTCTACGCTACCTTCCAGAGGACTCATTGAGGGGGTCTGATTTAACGAAATTTTAATTAAATTATATTTAAAAATTTACTAAACTTACGTTATTTAAAGTCCAAACTCGCTTGTTGTAGTTCTGAACAGAAAACACTACATAACCCATGAGACTGAATGAAGACGTTCGAACCACTTGAGGACCTCCTGGTGACTCTTTCGGTGGTCGATGAAGTCGTGACTCTTGTTTGGACTTTTTCGGAGTTAACAATCCTTTGAATGGCTAAAAAAAGTAAAACTAAGGTAAAAATAAAATCATCTACAAGATAGTTTAGATAAACCCTGTATATTACAGCATCTTACCTTTTTATTGATGTGATATTTAACATCGTGAGGTAAAAACTCTTCCTCAGCTTGCAAACAATAAACTTCGAAAGTGACAGCAAAATCGCTGTTAACATTTTTCAAAGTAACCGTACCAGGAATGCACAGATCGACGTCCGGGTTCATCGCGTTCGTGGCTACTGTAGACACCAATTTGGTTGGTACCACTTGCTCTCCACACTTGATAAGACACACTATATGATGTCCTTTTCCACCAGCTAAAAAGAAAAGAATCCCTTTCATTGTTGTGCTACTACTGATAGAATGGACTTTACCAGCCGCAAGAGCCGTAACATATTTATTTTTCAAAGGCAACAATATATTAGATATGGTCAAGGTGCCTTTTTCCAGGGGTACATTTTGTGAATGGGTACCGCTTTTTGGACGGACCGTTCCCTCAACTTTCAACCGTTGAAGTTCGTGTAGTGCGGCTTGTCTTCGATGCGCTACAAATAAATGTTGAAGCAAAACACCCAAACGAACTAACCCGATACTTTATACTTACTAGCAACAAGTAGCACCTTTTCGGCTTCGACTTGTTCAGTGGAGCCTGAAAATTCCAAAGTGCTGCTGCACAAATTCAATGCTTGGCTCGTTTGAGCGATAATATTCTGTTGCCTGTTCACTTCCTCCTGCACGAGTGCAATTTTCTTCGCCACTTCCTCTTGTTCTACACTCGACTCGGAACTTTCCTCTTCCATCAACGGCGGTTGCCTGATTATTTGTCTGACAGGGGTATGTACCTGTTAGATGGCAAAATTAAAGAGTATTCCTTTGGAAAATGCTATTGGTTCTTACCTCATTTTGTTGTTTTCGATAAAAACTGACTGTGTGCGTTAATGGCATGACCTGATTTTCATCGACTACCACTACAGGCATATTAGCGGCGTCGGATTGCCTCGGGGAAATGTTCGATTTCCTGGGTGACTGATATCTGGAGGTCGATGCTGAACTGCCGTTAAAATTCTTGTAATGAAACGAATACGACTGTTCAAGTTGTTTCATCTGTTTAAACAAACATAGGTCTTTTTCGATAACGCAACTAAATTGTATTATGCTTTACCTCCGAGGAAGGCGTGGAATCCAATTGGTTATCAAGATCCTCCTCCATTTCTTCCAGAATCTCGTCCAATTCATCTGCCACACTTGAATCGGAGGAAGTGTCTTTGTAAGTAACTCGTTTCGTTGGAGTCCGATCGTTGGCATTTTTGCAGACAGCTTGGAGAATGTCCCGTCCGAAACTCGTCTCATTCGGATCCGAATCGTACGAATCACTCGCACTTGCTTCGAAACTAGTGGGAGAAAAGAAGAGATAATGAAGCTTTTAAAAAAAAGAGAGTTTATTTGCATTTGAACTATGACTATTACAAAGAAGCGAGTATTTTGAGTGTATGAGACTAGTATTGTTCATTCAAAATAACTATAGTAGCGTATTGTTTTTCCCTGAATATTTAAAACTATGAATATGATTCAACAACGTTGCTACCTATTGTTATTTTAGACTGCCCGATTAAGATTTAAAGTCATGCTAAGCAAAGACAAAATAAAATCCAATTCGAAAGCTTTTCCCACCTGTTTTCTTCGTTTGGAGTTGGAGTCCTTGTGTCCTGATCCGTGGTCGTTGCTTCGATGTCACTCAGGTTTGGGTAAAGACGACCTGGCTTAGGTTGCGTAACCTTGATGCGCTTTACCTCGTCCAAAACAGAAACCACGTGGGGACTATCAGATTCCGCTGAAGAAAAAAAAATTTTATCAAAAATTATCTAAAATAATCCACATTCTTTTCGGCTTACTTGAGAGCCTGTTGCCGCTTTTTCGTTTTTCAGCGGATTTCCTTTGAGCGCCTACAATGGCAGGTTTTTGTTGCTGTTGATTCGGCAACATGGCTGTCCGTTCATTTGTCTGTTCCGCATCATTGTCGGATTCTGAATCGGTATCCAATTGTTCAATTTCCTGGAATATATATTTAACTTTTATACAGCGAGAACTTTTCAGCCCACTACATATAGATTGCAACAGAAATTTTGACTATTCAAATTACAGACCTTCGATTTCATCCTATTTTTGAATCTATTGTTTAACATGTCCAACTCCATTTGTCTTTCTTCGGTTATTTTCTCTGTAATTTGTTTCTCAGAAATGGTGCTCCTATTCTCCAATAAAGCTGCCATTTTTCTGGCAATACCTTCGCTTTGATGGACAACGGCTTGTGTGGTGATCTTCTGACCAATTTCTGTGTCATTTTTCACTTTCTGAGCGGCATTCTCCTTGTTCACAGTGCCAATCAACTTGGACTGTGGGGCTTTAATGACACTTTCAACTTTCACGGGAATAGGCATGCCGAATGGGGCTTTCGGTAATAGGGCCTCGCCCTTATTTTTTTCGAAAAGCGCCTTTCGTGCTGCCAAACTCAACAGTGCCGGATCCTTTTCTGATTGTTTGTTCAGAGATGTAATTGAAGAGGGCTTTTGTTCAAAAACGACAGCTCGATTGGTGATTGCACCCGATCTGAAAGGTACTTTTGACGGTGATTTGGAGACTTTTTCCGAAGTTCCATCTGAATTTTTCTTATACGAGTAAATTAGACGTGAAGATGAGTCGGATCTTGTGAAACCTTGCGATTCCTAATTAAAATGAAAATAAAAATGAGAGGAAATTCATCTAGAATATGAGTCTTACCAGTGTATCCAGAACGTTTTTGTCCCACTTAATTTTCTTCGGTTCCTCTTCCATTTGTTTTGGAGGGCTAGGAGCTTTGCCTTTTACTATTTTATGGGTAGTCTGAACTTCCTGTTTTGGCGGTTGCGGAGCTGGAGGTTTCCAAGATTTTTTTGGAGTTGACACGATCGTATTTTTAATGGGGCGACTCTAAAAAAATATAAATACTGGGGTATTTCCTTATGAATCGCTTTTGCAATAAGACTTACAGGATGACTCAGATCATCTTCCCATTGATTTATTGATTCTGCTAGACTGGCTAGTTTTCCCAGTACCTTTTTCGGCCCTTTCATTTTTGTCTCCTGGTCCTGCTCCACTTCCATATTTTGATAAAATTTTGCTTCAGTTCTATGAATGGGTGATGAAATATCAGCTTCCTCACCACCTAAGAAATAGTTTTCAGTTTCAAAAAGTATTTTTTGTTTTATTATACATTTACCTGCATAGAGTTTACCCAATCTTTTAAGACAATTTTTACTTTCCTCTCTTAAACAGACCCCTGACTCAGTATGCTCTTCAATTTCCACTTGAACTCGGACATTTTCAGCACTATTTACCTTAATTTCCATATTGAAATCGTCTCGTTGTATATTTAGGGTATTGGTTTGTTGGCCAGGTGAGCCTTGAAGATCAGAACAGACTCGAGTTATTGAGTTTTGTTTGGTAAACTTTGCCCCTAAAAGCTCTTTGTTTTTCTTTGGACAGTTATCGAGAAATTTGTCTAAGATCTACCACTCATACCCCATGAACCCAAGATTTTCCTCTA
Organism: Hypothenemus hampei; assembly: GCA_013372445.1. NCBI lineage: Eukaryota > Metazoa > Arthropoda > Insecta > Coleoptera > Curculionidae > Hypothenemus > Hypothenemus hampei. The sequence goes on along the minus strand of JABRWK010000001.1, from coordinate 1,778,048 downwards.
TTACTTTTATCTACTACTTTATTATTAAAATTGCGGTTTTACCTTCAGACTGTTGTTCCTTGGATATCAGAGGTATGCTATTCTCAGAACTTGTTTCCTTCAGAGGTGATTTACTTGCTTGGCTTAGATTCGGCTCGGAAACCGATTCCAACGACTTTTTGCCATCGTTTCCTTGAAATATTCGTTGTCGTTCTCTAGCTCGGGCCAAAATATTCTATTTTCCACAACATAGAAAGGTTAGAGCGTGCACTTTAAAATTTATAGATTACCTGTGTAAATCCATCCATATCGTCAAACTGATACGTTAATTCTAAACGTAATTTAGCACAACACTTAAATTTTCGTATAAAAAAATACAAAAACACACATTAATTTGACCCTAAATTGTAGACGTACACTTTCTTTGTAACGACTTTTTCAAATAGAAACAAACGGCTTTTCCTGTCAAAGTTGTCAAATTTTAAAATTTGCTTGGTTTTCAGTATCGCCAACCTACAAATTGTTATTTTATTTAACGTTAGATGATGCGCTCTACATTAATGTACGGCTGGTTGCAGAAAATCTGGACAATTTCAAATTTTCAGGGTGACTCGCTTGTTCAAAATTTCTAGTTTTTCTTTTTCTTTGTCCTTAGAATCTATTATAATTCGTGTTTTGAATTTTTGTAATGTAATCTTGGAAAAATGAACAACAATTTTATACTCTTTAAGCTTTTGATTTCAATTCTTCTGATATATTGCTACCTCTCTTAGAAAAATAATGTTTTCTTCCTTTTACCGAACTAAAGCTACCTTGCCGCCTCCATCATCGCTACAACCGCGTAAGCAGGAAGACAAGTCTACGCTACCACCAACGAGGTCGACCAGTGTGACGCGGTCGTCTTGGTTACCTGTTCGCACTGTTGCCATCAATTCCATCTTATCGAATCGTTTAAGGAAATATTAAGATTCAGAGTGATTCGGACCATCTGCTGGATCACTAAAGAAGTGACAATGTTGCACGTGGCGCCGTCCCCGGCCAACGGAATTCCGTGTTGGGTTCGTAGCGGGCCGGTGAGAGCGCCGCGACGCTCAGTTGTTTCCAGTGACCGAGGCCAAATAGACGTATAGCAGTCGGTCAAAGTGGGCCACTATCCTAGCTAGAGTCTTTCAATTTTTCGCGTGTTTTTGTTGTTTTTTTTGGGGAGAACGTGATTAGTGAAAGAACTGAGCCTTGAGACGTTTTGGATTTGTAATTTTGGAGGTGAGTTTAGTGAGGGTCGCCCATTGATGAAGGCGGCTTGTTTATGTTCCAGTTGTCCATTCAATTGGATGCGATTGGTTATTTTATCCATAAAGCAAACGTGACTGTTGAAGCATGATAAAGGGTGGTTTGTCTATTTACAAATCCCACCCATTATCTATATTTATCGATGCCCCATTTCCTGGAAAGGGGTTTTATTCCAATAAAGAACGACGTTGATTCCATCCAGTTCACTTAATGTTCGAAAACATTAAATTTATTTTAAGGGAAATGGATGGAAGGCCACAGAATGTAGTCGAAAATGGGTAAACAACGTTTCTAATTACTGTTTACGTATGTTAATTAGAAAAATCTGCTACACGCCCGTCTTTGACCTCAGTCTGGAGGTGAAGTATAATTTTTTAAGTTTCCATGTCTTGGAAGAATCAACCTACAAGCATTTGAAATAATCAATTTTTATAAAAAAGCTCATGCTTTCCGTGCAGCTCGCAGTTTCTTCTTATCAGAACGCGATTATTATTTTCATGTTGGTAGAGAGCGTGCATGACCATTTTCATGCCTAACAATAGTGAAACCGATTAACTTTCCAGAAAAACGCAACTCTAAATTTGTTTTGCAAGTAAATATGGAAAAGCGTCATGGCAATCGGCGATCAAATTTGCCAAGAACAAAAGAAACAAAATACAAGCACAAAGAAAAGTCTGGCTGAGACACCCCGTATATGAAAAAGTGTCAAAGGAATGTCATTAGAGGCGTCCGGAAGAGGATCTCTCGAATCAGGGTCATTTTATCCGATTGCGACGTCCGTCCGTCCTTTTAATTGATTTTCCCACGGCACACAGTGGGACAGCATCAAGAGTCGAATGCCTAAAAAAAGCGAAACTCTTTTTAAGTTCTGTTGTTAGATGTAAATCATTTCCTTATCATAAATGATTATTTCTGAACATACTTATGAACACCCGGTATATGATTTCAGATTTTGTAACTGCCACAGTGGGCCGTCACGTGGATAGATGACATCAACTCTCAAGCCCTTTATTAAGATTGGAACGTATGCAGGCCACGATACAACAATGTAAGTTTTCCATTTCTAAATCAAGGGCAATTAACCATCGACTCGATTTACTTATTTTTCTCAAGGAGAGGGGGGAAAATGAAGCTAATGAAAAAAAATCAGTTTTGTTGTCTTTTAATTGGGTTTTTGCGTATTTTCTTCTGTTCGTGTTGAATTCAGTGGCGGCACTTGCATTTTTCTTAATATATATACCTATTTTTTTAATTTGGAATAAAGTAAAAAATTGGTCGTTCTACTGCGGTGTATGTAGAAGATTGATGGAGTGTTTTTCCATTTAGAAACGCAAACAAATCGACTTGTAATTGAGCAGGAAAAACAAAAGAACGATTTTTCTTTTCTTCGCCCACTAGGAATGGAAAAAAAGAGAGAGACAAGGAGAGTGTATATCTCTTAAGTAAATTCCAATAATAACAACAAGTCATTACACAGTGTGATGACAATAAAGATAGCGAACCCTCACCTTTGACCCATAGACGCGCCCACAAAAATTCCAGTGGCGCTCGTCTTTGCGCTCTTGCGAAAATGATATTAATTTATCAAATTCAAAAAAGAAGGAAGAAGGCTTTGATCGATGCGAACAAATGAATGAATGAATGAATGGAAAATTTACGTTGCTATTATGTACGTTACAACACAAAAAAAACAGTTGAATGACAAATCGTAATGAAAAATTTCTTTTGTTTTGCATCTGATCGATGCGAAATTATTTATTGATTGGTTATTTTTAGTAAAACGTCCACTATTTTTATCGCAATTAATTGGAATATTGATTATAGTTGGAAATCTTTTTTCCATTAAACTGACATTTTATTTGCAATTTTCTCGAAAATTTAAACTATTAATTTTCTCAAAATCCTCTCCAACATCAACAACTTTATTCTAAAATATCTTTTTTTTATAGTATTTAAAAAAAATACACACACACACAGACAGACAGACCTTTCTTATAAACTAAATAAGATAAAAAATGTGCAATTTTTTTCCAAAAACTAATGGAGCTACGAGAATTCGAAAGTGGCTTACCAAAAAGCCCTCTTTTCACATACCACTTTTATAAACATGATGCATGGCAACCCGGTATAAAATAAAACTCACAGTTCCTCAAGTTTCTCCTTCGACTAACCAATTTACATGCAAATTTCAATACCATTTAAAAAAATGTGTTTGTTTTTGTTTTTTTTTATGCACATGGTCTGTCTTTTTTATTTTTAAACAGTAGGCGCGCTACCACTGTACGATAGCGATTATTAATAACAATAACGAAAATAAATATAAATAATATGCGTGTTTTCACAAGAAATTCAAGTTTTAAGTTAGTTCGACGCGATCGGTTCGACGGACCAAACGTTTGTTTCTATCGTGGGTCTGATTCCCGAAACCAAACGATTTCTTAAAAGAAAAAAAAACCTTTTTTTTGGGTCTTTATATGGACACAAATACAGAAATAAATACCAGTGGTGAGTAAACAATTACATCCAATAAAAGTACATAGGGCGTGTCAAAAGTCGGGAGATTCCAAGAGTCACATCACCTTTGAATTTTGTTTTTAGTTACTACACCCCACCTCATTTCAATTAAAAGTAATTATTCCAAGTTAACGAGGACTCGACTGGACCAAATCCCAGTAGTGCGATATAATTTTTTTTAAACTAATGTGATCTAAACAAAAGAAGAAAAATTCTCATTCTATTTCTCTAAAAAGTCATTCAAATAAGCCCGACAAAAGACGACTAAATTAAATCTCTTTCTCGTTTCATCGCAATTTTAATCGAATCGAATTGGATCCGGGTCAATGAAACTCTTCATTATTTTTTTATCACGAACTATTATTAAAAACCATTCGTTGCTCCTTTACTATTCAGGGTCAATTTAAATGTTAATGTGGCACATTGTGTTTATACGTCTATGGTATGCATCATCATCATCTTCATCTTTGCATATGTTCATTATTTATTATCGTTTTCTTGCTAAAAAACTCCTTATTATGACATCACAATTAAACTCTAACATATTGTCAAAACATGTATTGTTTGTTATTCGTAATTGTACTGGGAGTGTCAATTTGTCAACGATCATATACAGAGTGTCCTATCCGATTTTTATCTCGCTAGAAAATCGAAATGAACAACAGAACTCCTTTCGGAGACGCTCTCTTTTTCAGACACATCCTGTATCCGTGCCCATTGTCTCATTTTTGGGCCTTGACTAGCAATTTAATTGTTGTTAATTAAATTTTCAAAGTGTTAAATTGGAAGCATGGAGATAATTATTAGCTATTTTCCTTGTTATGCGCAAGTTGTTCTTTTTAACAATTTTCTTTTGTTTTAGCCAATTTATGGCAGGACGGCGGCTGCGCCTGTCGCAAAACAAGACCACCGAAAATCGGAGATATACCAAGGTAAAAACCACAAAATAACTTGTATACAGGACGAATACAGTTTACAACATATGTGATTTCCTTTTTTCATGGTGTAAAGACGTACCGCTCTTGATGTCGACCCGAAACCGACCAATGAAAATAGTCAACTGTCAAAAAATCAATGGACCAGACGTGCCACCCTCGCCGATTTTGATGATGACGACGATGAGGATGATGATGGTAATGATGAAGAGGAAGAGTCGTCGCATTCGGATCGCCTTTCCCCACACCGTCCCTTGTTGTCTGTCAAGAAGAAATCGAGTTCTGTGATAGAAAATATTACAACTAATGTGCCTTCGCCGAATCCAGTGTTGTCGTCATCATCTGCATCGTCATATTGTTTGTCCGATGACGTATCAAAAATGAAAGTGAAAGGGTTCAACTCTAGCAAACTTTTCGTTCAATCAAAATCATTAGGTATGGTATGCAACGTTTTATACACATTTTATGATTAGTTATTATACTGACGCTATTATTATATTTTAACAAATGACGTTCGGTCAATAATGCCTTTGTAATGTCATAGTGACACATCATTTATATCAACACTAGATGCAATTAGGATGACATATTTCGTTATTTTTAAATAAAAATAAATTGTCTTATTGATTCTTTTCCTCAGGTGGTTCAGAACCTTCAAGTGGCCGACCAATTTTTCCAAATTGTCCGTATAGTCCTTATAGTAGTCCCGTTCAATCGCCAAGAAGTACCAGAAAAAGACAACCACCAAGAGAGTCTCGTAGAGTATCCATTGAAAAATCCGGACATTATTTACAATTGAATCAGTACAAATTACTGGATTCCATCGGTCAGGTAATTGACTATTAGTCCACGTAAAAACAGTTATTACTGTAACAGTTTGATTAAATGCATTGTTGCCATATTGCTAAAAAAATACTTAGAACTAATTAATAATTTAGTATATTTTAAAATACAGTGATATTCAAAAAAAAAAACGCATACACCGACTAGAGAGAGAAGTTTGACAACCACATTTAAATTATATGTGATTGTCAAACTTCTCTCTCTAGTCGGTGTATGCGTTTTTTTTTTTGCATATCACTGTAGATACATATGTATATAAAATTATGAAGTAATGTTATGATCGTTTTGTACAGACTTTATCAATATTCGTTTTTATAACAGGGTTCGTATGGTGTGGTGAAACTGGCTTACAATCAAGAAGACGACACACATTACGTAAGTATAAGATTTCTCAGAAATGTGTTTTTAGTGCAATATACAGGATGTATATTTTGTAATATCCTATTAAAATATCGCGCCGTATATGTGGCCCATGTGTGGTAATCAGGCATGTTTATTGTTTGTAGGCAATGAAAATATTGTCGAAAAAGAAACTGTTTAAAAAATCGGGAATATTCGGTCGAATACCACCGAAAAAAGATGGCCGATCGAATTCCTCTCCCGTAAACAATCCATTGGAAAAAGTTTATAGGGAAATTGCCATTTTGAAGAAACTGGACCATCCAAATGTAGTTAAATTAGTTGAGGTACATAGATTCAATTTATGAAATATACAGTACGTTTTAATAAAATTTGTATTAGGTTTTAGACGACCCCGATGAGGACCATTTATACTTAGTTTTCGAATTATTGGACCAAGGCCAAGTACTGGAGGTACCCACAGACCAACCACTTTCCGAGGACAAGGCCTGGACCTACTTTCGAGATGTTGTTTTAGGCATTGAATATCGTAAGGCAAAGATAATTACATGATTATTTGTCATTTAACTAAAATTTTACGGCACGCAATAGTCCATTTTCAAAGAATTATTCATCGCGACATTAAACCGGCCAATTTATTGTTGAACGAACAAGATCGTGTGCAAATTACCGACTTCGGAGTATGCAACGAGTTCCATGGAGCGGACGCATTTATTTCGAATACTGCCGGCACGCCTGCTTTTACTCCCCCTGAAGCTGTCGGAGAGGACCGGATCTCGGGTTTCAGTGGCAAAGTACGTAAAAAGAAAGGTAGACTTATATCTAAACAAGTTTCCAGTCATTCAAATAGTCTGTTCATCTCATTGTTCCAACGTTATTGTGGGATGAAAATTATGAAATCACGTAGAGATTAGTGTTTCTTTAACATAAAAGATAGGGAATCTCTGAAATGAAAATAACATAATTTTGATGTTATAATGGCGTTACTTGAGGGTGTTTCTTACTAAAAACTGCATTTTGCTATGGGAATACCCTTTATATTTTGAATCATTTACAGGGTATTCAACTAAAATAAAAATTTTTAACTTGAAAAAAATTTTAGTGCACCGATATTTGGGCAATGGGGATTACACTGTATGCCTTCGTTTATGGAAAAGTACCATTCCATGATGAAAACATAATTGGTTTGTACACGAAAATCCGCAATCAGTCGGTAGAGTTTCCTGGAAAACCTCCCGTTTCCGAAGAACTTAAAGACTTAATCTTAAAGATGCTGGTGAAGGACCCTACAAAACGCATTACCTTATCTGAAATCAAGGTAAACTTCCAAAGTTGCCATTAAGAACACAATTGGGAAAAGTTTCTTTTTTATCTCAGGAACATCCCTGGGTAACTAAAAATGGCGAACATCCCCTACCCTCCGAAGAAGAAAACTGCCATCTCGTGGAAATCACTGAAGAGGACGTAGCTAAAGTGATCACTTCCATTCCCAAACTGGACACACTCATCCTAATCAAACATATGCTAAAAAAGCACTCGTTTCAAAATCCGTTTCTCTATCGAAGAGAAACCACATTGGGCTCTCCAGTGGTTCATCATACAGCTCTAAATACTACAAAAAAACATATTGGACGTTCCGGTCGTTCGAATTCGGCTCCAGATTCGTATACTTGGTCGCAAAATCGACAAAAATCCGTCGATTGTAGCAACTTGGAGGCGGTTAAAGAGGTGTCATTGGATCAGAATGGTGAAGAAATACACACCGTTACGCATCATACTAGAACTGGAAGAACACGACCACAAACAAATACTAGAATGGGAAAAGATTCTGAAGCTTTCAGTCAACTAAATCGGTGATAAAACTGTTCTCGTCTATTGTTAATTTTTATCTTGTGAAACAGTGTTACCAACTCAATTTTATACCTAAATAGTTGACAATGGACATTCATAATTGGATAAAAGTTAAGAATGGACAATTTTACATGGAAAATTGCATTTATCTTAGAAGATCTCATTGCAGGCTTCATTTAGGTTTTAACATTATGTTTTTATTTTTTTAATTATATGGAATAAATTTTTTTTGTTTTAATTTAAAATTTGTTGAAACCACGGATATGATATTGTAGTCTGTAACATGGAGTTTTGTCTATTTACTTTTGTTGTCCACATCAGGAAGGAATTCAGTGAACATGAAAAAAATGCTTTTTCAATAATTATAATGACAAATACATAGCATTTTTCATATTGACTTAGAAAGGAAATGATTGAATACAACCACAATAATTTCCGTATCTATCAGTACAGTCTCTTCAGACCGCAGGCATCGTATATGATACTTCAAGCATATATATATTTTTCAGTAATAATAAGCGGAACATATAAGTGACCAGAATAAGTTTGAATTATAAAAGGTCATAATAGTTTCAGTTTGGGTCTGAGGAGGATAGATATGTGAACGTGGAGAAATGTGCTATCTATGATCAATATTATTTGTTAAATGTTAAGAGAAATCTGAGAAAAACATCAGATTTCATTGTCATTGGCACAAGATTCACTCTTGTTAATTATCTAAAATACAAAGCACACAGCATTGAGTTTAGATTCCACAAAAAAACCACACAACCCTTGACCAAACTTAATTTTTAGATTAAAAATACTTTTGTAAAGTGATTTGCACAAAATAATATTGGGGGCACAAATTATACATTGTAAAGCTAAAAATATCGATTTTCAAGGATATAAAATGTCAAATAGAGCTTTAATTTAGATAAAAAAATATTGCTCAAAGCACACAGGAGAAGCTTTCCTTTAGATTATAAGGCTTTTTCAATGATTCTCATATTGAAAATTCTAATAAAGACAACCTCATAACTGTTTCTTCCATTAAAAGCGTAGATTTTAATTAAAAAAAAACCAGCCTATCGGACTAACAAATGTTTTAATAAAAACTATAAATACTGTAACTATAATAAACTAATCCCAACCTTCGTTGACTCTTAAGTGTCCCAGTCGAGATTCCAGTTTAACATGCTCGTAATAGTCTTTTCTGGTTGTGACAATTTTTATACGATTTTCCTCACGTTTACCCAGAGCTCTAGCATGGCCAAATGATTGTTCCTAAAAAAATTGCATTAAAATTTTCACAAAAAGCTCTTTTGGAAACACTTACAGGAGTTAAATAAGAGTGTCTCAAATAAAACATATTTTTTTCTTCGACTTCCAGATGTTCCCTTAAATTTCTTAGATCATCTTTGGTCACTTCTTTATATAATCTATGTTTGCCTCTATATATATGCCCATTAGGCATACGTTTTTTACATAAAGCAACAAATAAACGCATTTTATTTAAATAATGTAGTCTTGGAGAGGAAGAAATAAAATAAGGTTAAATCATAAATTCTTCGTCGATATGAAAAAATGACAAGCAATTGACAACTTACTTTATAATACTAGAGGGCGTTTTAGCATAAACGATTAGAACCATTCTAGGCCACCAACATTACATTAAATTAAATTCCAAAAACAAATTACATAAATAATTAGTATTATATCAGGGTACGGAATTATTCACTCGTGAGTACTCATAATCTGCTCATACTCGCTCGTGAGTGAGTATTTCAAAATTAACTCGTGAGCNGTATTATATACATTCTTCAAAAATAAATTAATCCTATGTGGCGCGGAAGAAAGTGAATTATAGACAGTTGGTTCATCTACGGGGCTCCAGCCCTAGGCCTGGGGTTCTGGTTGATGACCCGGACTTTTCTTCTCCTGAGGAAGTGTTGTAATACGTGACAACACATTTATTAATCCCATGTGATAAGTACTACAACTGTAGAAAAGGACCACTGGGCCGTAGGGTAATTGGACTTTTTTAGACGCTTCTTTTGATTGCGTTCGTTTTCCTCTGCAAACACACATATTTTACTGAAATCGTTTTGAAACCCATATTGAAATCAATCTTACCGACCACTGGATCATAATAACAGTTCCATCCAATTTCCCCTTGAGCCTCTAGTCCAAGAATTGGAACATCCGGCAAAATTTCCTCAAATGATTGAAGTTCAGTTTCCAAAAAACTCTGGGAACATGCCACTCTCAAACCAATGCAATGTTTTCTGAATCGAATACCATTTTTGAACTGCAACAATAATCACTTAACTGTAAAGTAGCAAAGCTAAGTGGGTTATGAAAAATACAGCTTTTTATGATTTTCATACATGAATATCATAGTACAATTGTTTTCCGAACTGTACTCTATAATATCAGATATACAGGGCCTTTTATTAATAAAACCTTTATATTGCTATATGTATTTAACTAAAATCGTTCGGTGCATAAGCATTAGAAATTTTTTATTGAGATACCACTCACCTCCATAAGTTGCTTGTCAAAATCCTTTTTATGTATCGTGTCAGTATTTGTAATCACACACGAATACGCATTAAAATTATCCATTGGATTGGTTGAATCCTTGAGAAAGGCTATACAAATGGTGTCTTTTGCGCTGAATAATCTCTGGCTCTGATTGAACTTCTGAAAAGTTTTCGTACCTCTAATAACGCCACCTGCTAAGGCGACTTCTTGGTGTCGTTCACTAAAAACATTTCATTGAAACTGATCTAATTACTGAATTCGTGCACTTACTGTGGCACAATATATTGTAATAGATTGGATAAACCATTATATAAACGTGTTTTAGTGAATAAAAGCAAACATTTTGTATGTTCAAAGGGCCGTATATAAGTGTTGACCATGTTTTCAACAGCTTTTTTGGTACTGGGATTGCAATGAAACATTACAGTTCGCATTGATGGTATTTTCGGGAAAAGTATTCCATCGAATGTTGAGCCATTGCACTAAAAATAAATGTTTAATAGAAAATGTCCAGATTTAAAAAATGTCACTTACCTGCACATCTTTGAACCATCTTGAAGTTTTAAAACATGAAGCTATCCTGTGCACGGACAACAGGCAGTATTCAACATTCTTAGGTACCAGTTCCTCTTCTAAATATTCTGGCACTATAGTTTTTCCAGATTAGAACTAATCAATGTAACAACAAATCAACAACTTACTATTTTTCCTACTCAGTTCCGTAACGTTATTATGTAAACATATGAATTTATTTAATCGGAATTTGTCATAAACAATAAAACCTAACTCGACATTGTTATAGTTTAGATTGGGGCTGTGTTCTATAACGTTGGCTTTACGTTTTTTCGAAATGATTTTATAACAGGTAAACCAACTCGGACCAACTCGTTTGGATATTTGTTCAGTGGCGATGTCCTTCCATTCTTGACATACTTGCAGACAGACTTTCAGCTCGTCTATGGTTAAATAATTGAATATTAGTTCAAGTAATGGAAAAACTTTAACGATGGATTCGCCTAGACTGAAATCCTGAATACTGGGGCCTATTTCCACTTTGACAGGACCTTGTTTTACACTTTTGATGCAAAATGATCCACTGTGCGTATTCTATAGAAAATAATTTTCATTTATCATCAATAGATTTTAATAGTTTATTGCAATATCCTACCATTATATTAAGAACATTAGTACAGTAAGTCAGTTTGTTAGTGAGATTAAGTTCAAAATGACTCTTCTTTTGTCAAAAATTAAATCTGACGTTTGATCTATTGGCTGAATGACGTAAGGCACGAGGCCATCACAGGTGAGAAGTAGACAAAGCGTCTACAACAAAATATTTGAAGGGTACAGGGCAAAAAAGATGAATGTCCAAAAAATTCGATTTTGGGTTAAAGACGTGTAACTACAGCTGAAGTATTATAGAATCCCACTAGATATTGAAACCAGGCAAAAACAATAACAGTTACATGTTACACCGGTTTAAAATTATCACGTACTGGGCAAAAAAGATGAATGTCACAAAATTGTGAACAACTCATTCTTTTCCATTTGCAAATTATTATGCAGCAATGCATTTTTTTGTTGAAAATACACTGTAATCGTCGATAAATTTGAATTTCTCATCCTAAAAAACCCCCGAATATCAAATTTCGTGAAATTCGGTAAAGGTGGTCTCAAAAGTTTAAAAATCGTTTTTCTCGAAAAAACAATTTTGTGACATTCATCTTTTTTGCCCTGTACCCTTCAA
>JABRWK010000001.1:1715679-1758070 GCA_013372445.1 Hypothenemus hampei | reverse complement strand
AATGGTTAGGGAAGAGGTAGGTATCTCTCTCGCTGCGTCTTTAACTAGAAATTGGCCCTGTCTCGGCTTTCCGTACGGTATAGGGTGAAATCAAGAGTTGCATTTTGTCCTGAATTTCTGAATACCCTGGAAAAACTTAACGTCACAAGAAGATATTGTTATGAATAATAAAAAAGAAAAACTTGGCCATGGAAAAGAGGCAAAATAAACCTTGTATTTGAAACGAGTGCGACAAGTAGTTGCCCCAAGATAGAGTTTTTGGTGCTCTTTAATTTAAAAAAAAATCATTAAAAAAAGACGGAAAATAAAGATTTTACAGAGGTGGCCCAGTTTGAAATGAACCACACTGAATGTAAATGTAGAATCATAATTTCAAATTGGCAGTATGGCAGTGTCGGTAAAAAAGTCAAAGTCTGTTTTTATTACAACAAAAAAGTGTTCAACATTTTTTTTTTTGAAAATTCTGTTTCCAACACGTTCTAAAGAATAGTTTTAAGCATTTTATTTTAATTTTTATCCAAATCGTTGAATCGATTTTCGAGATAAAAATTATGTACATCGTTCTGGAAAATATAGTTTATGGATTTTACCTATTTATACCATAAACATTTTTCAAAATATTCAAAAAAATAGTTTTTTTTTTACAATTTCACCTCCTTTAAAGGCTCTATATTAGGAGTCGTCATTTATTTGATCTCCGTTGACATATTTGAGGAGTGTAGAAAACTCCAGATTTCTTTTCCCAACGACTTAAATTGTGAACCCACTGCTCAAATGATCACAGGTACGGTGATTTTGTCAACTGCCGATTGCAATATTTAGAACATGAATATCTTAACCTAAGATAGCCCTTAAGTATTGGGTGTGTTCCAACAGAAATCTTCAATTAGTTAGATCCAATTAAATTTCATCATAATGATCATGTGATAGTTTGCAAACTGTTTTTGATCTGTCAGTATGTTGCTGATTGGTTGCGGATTTCTGTTGGAACAGACCTATTGACGCGTTTTGGATGGCCAAGCACATCACCGATATCAAATAGGAGATTGGCACAACGAAGTGGTGGTCCATGTGTAGTCCAAAAAAAAAAATATTAGAATGAATTTATTCAAAGGAGTAGGTAATAATAAATGACCTCTCTACGTGGAAAAATAAATAATTACAATAATAATGCAGTTACCTTGTTCAAAAGCTGTAAAACATTTTTTTAACAATAAATTTTGCTACTGATTCACAATTACATATAAAAAATGTTATTTCCGGTAACCAAACAAAAGAAAATTTTATATAAAAAGGGCGAAAACTAAATTAAATCATGTTACACAAACTTTCGAAAAAATGAATTATTTCATGATAGCAGTTTGCGTTTTTTTCGTTGGTATCCTAGTTAGTATCCGTTAAATAGCTCAGTACCATTTAGCAATGTGTATAGCGATTTTATAAATACTTTTTAAACGATGACTTTTACTACATATATTTAAATGTAACTGATTAAAAATTGATTTCTAATTAAAATTTCTATAAGGTATTCTCTGTTGGCAATGGACATCCGCAAAGTTTTGATGAAAAATTTAGAGGAATCGCCAAAAATGAATACGCCCAATTTGCGTCAGTAGGAATGGATTCGGCAAGTAAATACTGTATGATTTCCCCGTTTGTTGAGAGTGGAAATTTTCTTATTTGTTGATTATGGATTTTTATTAATTTTAAGATAATTTTGGAACCGCTGGCTCGGAGAGCGGTTCGAATTTCCGTACAAAGAGACACGTGGAAAAACGAGCTGCGTGCAACAGGGGTGGTCCTGGAGGTGGTTTTGGGCCTCCACCACCACCACGTAAGTCAAAACTTTAATAAACCCATAGCATATAGCTTTTTATCATTTGTTTCAGCTTCTAATTCCACTTCTTGAGATAACGTCAATTTTTACCATAATGATACCAACAGCATTGTTTAAATAATAAAATCTTGCAAAAACTTAAACCTTCGTCTTTATTTAAAATATCCTGTATGTAGGGTAGATTTATAAAAAGAGTAGTTGTAAACACTTGAAAAGGTTACATTTTTAATACAGAGCGCAGCAGATAGTAAAAATAAGAACAAGAACTTTGTGACATTTAAGATATTCTAAGGTTGTTCCATCTATTAAACTGTCATTATCCTGTCAGTATATTTCTGATCAACCGAAGGGATCGGGAAAAAAATAAAATATGTATTAAAACTCTTATGTATATTTAATTATTTAAGTAATAGTTTTTTTAAGGTTTAAACGTTTGTGGTTCTTCAAAATGAACAAATAAAACGACATTTTTTCTTATACTCTTCACCGAGTCGATTCCCTCAATTTTCTTGAGCAACGTGTGGTTCACTGAAACTAAACCCACGGGCTTGATTCCATGCGACATAAGCAATTTATCATCTTTGCACAGTTGTAGATCAAAATTATGCTCAAACACTTCGCCTAGCTCTGTGACCACATATTTAACCAGCACGAACCTGCCCAAAATATACAAATAATAATTTTTGTCTGATTCAAGTTTGAGTACCACATTTCTCAAAATCATTTTACACTCGTCATCATGGCACTGTTTAAAATGGTCCCGTTCCATTTCGTCAATGCGTCCTGACCATTGGCACTTTTCAACAGGACACAAACGTTTCGGTTGCAAATCACAACTAATTTCATGTCTCTTCAGAGTCGAACCGCCGAATATTTTTTTGCACTCGGGCCACTGACATTCGAACTTGATTTTTCTGCACAATAAGTGCTCAATGGTTTTGCATTCATCTAAAATTGGCTTTCCATCTGCGGAGCACGTGTGATTATACTTTTTCAGACTGTAGTCAAAACAGTAGTAGCAGTAAAAGTGTTTGAAGTTGGCACACCTGTGCCAAAAATACTTTTGGCCATAGCTTAGATTATGGTCGCCGCAATGGAAACAGTAGGGTCGCAAATTTTTCATTGTTCTAAAGTGTATTGCACTGAAATCGTTGTCCGATAATGTTACAGTGGGATATTCTTCTTTCAGTTCTTCATCAATGTACACGCGATTTTTTGGCACTAGTTGTTCCATTGTTTTTAACGGAATTCGTATATTCTTGGGAGTGCGTACGCTTTCGAAATTTGATTCAATATAAAGCGATTATTATCTTTTTATTGAATGCTATATCGATTATTTCATGAAACTACACTTAAAAATACTTGTTTTATTTAATTCTAGATAAGTATATTTTTAAAATTTCAAGTACTTAGATATATATAATTCGAATTGTTAAGGACTACCCGTGCGTCATTAATTTGTGAAATTAGTAAACGTATGCCTTATGTTTTCTTTCTTTATTTTTAATATCTTGAGGAACAGGACGATGCATAAAATATTGTCTTTGAAGTGTCACAATGCAATGTTGAAAGTATTTCATTTTCTAGAAAAAAAAACGATACTGCAGACAGATGTTCTGAATTAATTATATGTATTGGTTATAATACACAGGGTGGCCCGAACTTAATCCCCATAATTTTACTAGAGTATTGTATGTACGTCCAAAAATAGAACAAAATATTACAAAATGGGCAGACAAACGCTTTCTAAGGTAGTTACAGCCTTCCAAATGGGGACTGTTGAAAGTGTATTTTGCTAAATATCTCCAAAATAAGGTGATGTAAGTTTACGAACTAAATATGATAAAGTGTATGTTTATTGTGAAAAAAAAAACATTATTTAAATTTTATCAGGGGTGTACCAAACTTTTTTTTGCATCTTTATGCACTACCTTAGGAAGCATTTTTTTATGCACGTTGTAATAAATTCTTTGTTCTGTTCTTGAACGTACAACACACTGATAAAATTATGTGAATTTAGTTTGGGTCACTCTGTAAATCCTTTAATTGACTAGTTCCTTTTCCCCGTTTCCTATTTTGTTAAAAACCTTTTTTTTTTTTATTTGGTATTCATGTAAAAAGATAAACATATTTTATAAAAAAGGCTCGATATTTACCATTTCAAATGTTAAATGTGTTTCATTAGTATCTAACTAGGTAATAGTTATTTATGTAATAAGTGTGTAAAGTGATGTTTTATGGCATGGGCTCGAGCAAGGTGCAAAAAATTCAAATGAATGTCATAAAACATTTTTGTCACGTTTTATATACAATGTTTTTCCTAAAAGGGAAATTTCTAGAAAAAATTTTTTTATAATTCATTTTTGAAAAATGAAAATTCAAATTTTCAATTTTAAAAATTTAATGGAAATAAATAATTTAATGAAAATAATTAATGATAAATTTTCCATTTAATGGAAAATTTATTATTCAGTTTATTGATATATGTGACGTCTATCAATATTCAAATATGTGTTTTTTTCGACATTGACAGACGTCAAAACTATGGGTCGAGTGAATAAAAAGTAGTAAATGCTTCTACTTGAAGATTTTGAGAGAAATGTTTCGATTATTATACATCAACCCCAATATGATGGATCGATATTGAACTATTTTTCTGAAAATCTTCAAGTAGAAGCATTTACTTCTTATTCACTCGACCCTATACTACCTATCAAAATAGCTGTGACCATACAAGCATATAAAGAATTCTGGACTTGGTTTGCATTTACCGGCCCAACTAATAAATGTGTTTTTTGTAGGATTATGCGATTGGTATAGACATGGTAAGCGAAATAAAATGAGAGTAGACGTTTTTTTTTTTAAATAAAATCATCATAGAAACTAGCGGAACCGAGATGCTGGGTGGGGAAACTAACTCAAAGTATCCAAAATGAATAGAACCCAACTGACAAATATCTAATCATCATGGCATAGATTTATTTCAAACCTCTGTTGCAAAGAACAAATGAATTTACTTTAATAACATTTTTATTTTCATAGGATTGATTTGTTATATCGCAGTTATTCTCACGTTAGTATACGTCATACAGAGTCTACTTTCAAATATAATGCATTTGAATACTGTAAAATAAAAGACTCCGGGACAAGTAAATGTACCAGAATCAGAATTCTTTATTGTATGCTTGCAAAACCTTAACAACGGTCTTTATAGTTAGATACAGATAAACAAACATAGAGGACAAATTTTGACTCCATGTGTAAAGTGACCTTTTATAATCACCCGTACAAAAAATATATTTTTATCTTTTTCTAACGCAGGCATTCTATACTTTCCTTTCTTTTCTTCTCGGAAGAGAAAAATATCCCAGGAAAGTGCTAATTTTTATGACCACAAGAATCTTTTTGACTTTTATTCACTATAGAATTAGAATTAGAATTAGTTATTATATTGCAACTGATGATGTTTAATTTATGACGCACGGTAATCTTTTAAAGTTCAAACTGTAGATAGACTGAACAAATGCGTCATTGATAAAACTAATCACTTTCAAAGATAGTGGCTAAAAATTATAGATATATTACTTTAAAAACGTTAAATAATTAGTTTTTGACTTGTGTCTTTCCTTTTATATATGAATAAAACGAAACATCTCGGCTGCCATATCATTCACAATAGTAGTCAATATACAGAGAGACAATTCGAAAAAAATCTTCACATTCAATACGACCTATTTAGAAACCAGAAAATTTTTATTTGCGTTCCGACTTTGATAATGTTTTTTGTAAGTTGTTGGACATCTAAAACTCCTTGAATTTTTTGTCACCCTCGCTTAAAATCCAAGGTCTACTTTGCCTCTTTTTCATAAACAAATTTCAAGAAATGACATAGGTATGTTATATGTGCGTAGATAACAGGTATTTTCTTTTATATTTGATTTCGGGACTATTTTAAGAATAATTCATCCCAAATTTCATTAAAAAAAATACAATTTGTAAGCATTTTATTGTTCTGCAACTTTTTTTTAACAAAACTTATGGTGAATTATTCGAAAAACAGTCCCAAAGTCAAATATAATAGAAAATACCTAAGTGTTTTCTTGCATTATGACCATGAAAAAGAAGCAAAGTAGGCTTTGGATTTGAAGCAAACATACTGTGAAAGTTTGGTGAAAATCGGTGTGGTTTCCCTAAAAGTAACTTTAGCCCAGACCATAAATAAAAGTTTTGTAAGGAAGGTCTGGTTTTAAGTGAGTCGCACTATAGTATATGCAAATAAACTTTAACTGTCACTTTAGTGACCCTATATCAAAGAAAATATATACAAACGTTAATCTGGTACCCATTGGGCGGCGTTCAAATTGAGTCGTAAAGGTCAATTTTTTGAAATAGAATTATTCGTTTTCTTTAAAAAAAGACATCTCCTAGAGTTTTTCAGTTTTTAAATAGGTACACTCCTTTAAAAAAATGATCGAATCACTTGAAAATCCATTAAACTTTGACAATGAATATTTTCCCAACCACTGGTCGGATTAGATTGATTTGTTTGGCAGTCATAGCTTTGTTACGGATAAATTTCCTGTAGCGAAGAGATGCCAAAAAAATAAAATCATTTTATTGCTAAAGTCTGTCTCAAATAATAATGTATAGTTACGTCATATGTCACTTATTTCATGTTCAAATCAACAATGATCTAATAGACTGATTTCATCATTTTTGTTTCTGTCTTTTAAACGAAGGAATCGCTTGACAGTTTTAAACCGTTGACTTTGATTAAATAGTGATTTGTAACGTAACTAGATTAGTATTTGAGACAGACTTTAGTTGAAATGTCCTACAGAGGATTTTAAACTTTGATGAAATAAACATTTATACGCCCTGTATAATATGATGATTCTGTTTTTTTGGCACCTTCTCAATACAGGAAATTTGCTCATAACAGTGTTATGAGCAAATTGTTATTGGCAAAAAAACTCAATCTAATCCGACCAGTGGTTAGGAAAATATTTATTGTCAAAGTTTAATGGATTTTCAAGTGATGTGATAATTTTTGGAGTTTATTACTTGTAAATCTACCTATGTGTATACTGGTCCAAACCATACAGTCTGATACAGTCCTATCAGATTTTCGGATAACTGTTCATTATTCCACATGATTTCACACATTTATTTTTCGAGGTGTCGCCATCTATTGGTGACTTAACCAATTCAATGGTAAAAAATTACAATTTTTTACACACTTTAATACACAAAACCATAAAATACAACTAAAAGTACGTGTGTTTTTATTATTTTTCAAAAATACATGATAAAATAGATGTTTCAATCAAATTTATTGTATTTTAGTTCACGAAATGTAATTGAAAACTGACATACCATAATACTATTTGCCGTGCGCGTTCACCATAATAATAAAACTTCATTGTTTTTTTTATTGTTATTGTTTTTTCTCAATAATTTTAAGGGAATTTTATGATAATATTCACACTAAATTTAATTATAAACAATTCCTTTTTAAAAATGAGTATTTGAAACCACTGACGTCACCCACAGTGCGCCACGGAGCTTGCGCAATGTTGCGCGCCTCTTAGCAGGGCGTTAGGATATGATGTATAATTGTCCTAAATACATTACATTTGTAAAATAACTAGTATCGTTTAACCACTTAAATCTATAAATTTTTATCACTGTAATATAATGTATTTCTTTACAATTTCAATAATGATTAGTTCTAATAAATGGTTAAAAAAAAAACTCATTGCGATATATTTAGGACAATTCAGAAATAATTATTAGTACATTTAATTTCAAAGGAGAAAAATTCAACGTCGCGTCAAAATGATTCATTGACGGCCAGTGTGGAGTTGCTGCCGCTGCAAGTTTTGTTCATGTTCAAAAAATTAGTATTAAATAATAAAATTAATTTAAAAAAATGTTAATTAAAGAATAGTAAGTATCCTAAAGGTATTCAATTGTTAGTCTTTCTTATTTTGGATCATTCCCTTTTGGTAGTTTCAATGAAAAATCGTCATCGTTTAATCGGTCCTCACTTTTTCGGGTTTGAGGAGACGAGTTTTTATCGTGATTTTGTCCATTTTTAACCTTAAAATAATTGTTATTATTTCGTAGTTTTTCTCTATTGTACAACGTAATGACGAGATGCTTATCATTCACAAATTTAAGAGATTCTTATTAATGATTGTACATTTTATTTCTAGCCGTGTAACCTTGCCCCTTACCGTCGAAGAGGTAAGTGCTAGTTTTTTTTAGTACTAATTAGACACCACCAGTACAAAATAAGACCATTAAATGTACTTTGATCAGTAAAACCTTTGCCTTGCTTAATTGAACACACAAAAATTTCTGTATTTATCTTTTAACTACTGTAATAAACCATTAAAACACAACTGAAGTACATACATCTAATGCATAATAATTGCCCATTATATCGAGTTAATTAAATTAATTGTTGAGTGTCCCTTCGAGATTTAAGTAAGGTCATGCATTTTCTTTTTAATTCAGTACCAAGTGGCTCAACTGTACAGTGTTGCGGAGGCTTCAAAAGACAATACCGGTGGAGGCGAGGGCATAGAAGTATTAAAAAATGAACCGTTCACCGACAAACCATTCCTGGGTGGCAAATACACATCCGGGCAATACACATACAAAATTTACCATTTAGCTAGTAAGGTACCCGCATTCATTCGAATATTGGCGCCAAAAGATAGTATGGAAATGCATGAAGAAGCGTGGAACGCTTATCCTTATTGTCGAACAGTAATTACCGTGAGTATCTATTGTATTCTTTAATTTTACTGGGCAATATTAATTATACACGGTGGTGATTCTTTATTGGGGTTGCATTTATATACTTTTTATTGATATAATTGTAAACTCAAAAATTCTATTTATTGCTTCTAATATTAGACCACCCTGTATATACTATAACATTTATGTATTGCAAGTCCAGCCATTGAATAAAATTCGATTAATTTTCAGAATCCAGGTTATATGAAAGAGAAATTTAAGTTAGTGATTGAAACATTGCATGCGCCCGACAATGGGCTCGAAAACAATGTAAGTTTGCTCATTTGTTTCTTTTTCTTTTGTTTTACATATGTTGACTACACGGCGTTCTGGAATTGGCTCGGTGTGTGATTTGGTGGTGTTGGTATCCTCATCGTATCCCCTCTTCATTGATGTTATATAAAAATAATTTTGTCAATCGGCATCAAACTGCCTGGTTGTTTGTCGTTAAATGACGTCATAAACGAATGAACAAACAGAACCCCGGTTATATGAAAGAGAACTTTATAATCTGCATTGAAAGTTTACACGTCCCGGACACTGGTAAACAAGAGAATGTAAGTTAAAGTGACTTAGTAGTGCATGTCTATTCAAGTCTCGTTGCCTTTGCCGATTATTCACTTATTGTTCTGCTTGTTGCTTGAAGAACCTTTATATTGACGCTGTATAAATAAGGGCCCTATACAGGGTATTCAAGAAAAATGTTCTAGGTTTGATTGCATGCAGCAATGCTTAAGGTTTATGGTACTATTTATGTAAAAAAGTTGGGAAAAACCCAAGAAAATCGTTACGTTGAACTTAATTTATCTTTGTCTTAAATATGCTTAATAGAAAAGTGAGGTGTCAATCATATTTGTACGGGACTAGTCAAGCTAAGTTTTCATTCATTAAACATAACCCAACCTATGAATAAATGAAATATATGAGACAATATGTTCCATACTTAATACCTATAAGCTCTTATATCTACAATAATTATTAAGTCATGATACTGAGATTTGCGATGTTGTCGGAATGTGAAATATTTGTGAGTCATCTAAAGATTTGTTCCAAGAGAAATTCGTAATCGGTCAGTGTCATGCTGATTGGTTAAAAAGTGGTGTTTACAATAATTATTTTGACGAAATTTAATTGCATCTGACTGGTTGGAAATTTCTGTTGGAACAAACCCTAAGATTGTTTTAAGCATAAATAATATGAGAATCGAGTGGTCAGAAATTGTTTTGTGATGTAATATTATTAGATTAGATTTTGTAATAGATGGTTTGTCAACAATCATTTTCAGGTACATGAACTTCCCGCTGATAAATTGAAAATTCGTGAAGTGATCCCGATTGATATTGCAAACGATCCAGTGGCAGTGTCTGACTACAAGCCCGATGAGGATCCTACAAAATTCAAATCGCAAAAAACGGGACGTGGTCCGTTGCAAGGCCCCGATTGGAAAGACAAAGTCAATCCTGTTATGACTTGCTATAAACTGGTCACCGTTGAATTCAAATGGTTCGGATTACAAGTATGTTTAGTATACTTTTTCGATTTCGTTTTGTTAATAATGGATGGCTTTTTTCTAGTCTAGAGTAGAAAGTTTTATCCAAAAATGCGAAAGGAGACTGTTTACAAATTTGCACAGGTGAGTCCTCCAAAGCTTGGTTCACTGATTAAATCACGCCTACCGTATTGGTAGGTGTGGTTTAAATTAAGACTAATAATAAGTCAAATCTAATGCGACTGTTGGTTTTAGGCAACTATTCTGTTCAATGGACCGTTGGCACGGTCTAACAATGGCGGATATTCGAAGAATTGAAGATAAAACAAAAGAAGAACTGGAAGCTTTAAGGAAGACGGGGGAGACGCGTGGAATGAAGGCGGACTCCGACTAAAGATGAATTGGGAAATGGTCATAGCCAAATTCTAATATATGATTCAAGGTATAAAAATAGATAATTCAATTACTAAATTAGGTTCGGTTTAACCAAAAACAAAAAATATATAAATTAAACATAGGTACTATAAATTGCAGACAATTTTTAGATAGATACACTCTCGTTTTAAATGAAATTAAACATTTATTCGAGAGTAAATTATTCTAAAAAAAACCAAGTTTTACACTAGCGCTAGATAGCTGATTGTCGTCTAGCGTAGATATAAATATTTATTTTGTAAATTTTGGGAATAAAACTTGATCTTTCTGTATTTGTTCTACCTTAAGCTAAAGACACAAAGTACATTCTAGAGAATAATTTTTTTTTTTTTGGTAAAAACAACAGTTTTTGTATGAATTTTGCATTGTAACCATTGACTGGATGGAACAAAAGTTACTTAAGTTTATTTCTATATTTTTTTTAAAATTCCTATTTGCAAAACTATTATATTGATTTGTTAAAAAACGTGTATTGATGTAACATTTCTTCTTGATGCATTTATTCTTAATGGACAAACAAAAGGTATTTTAAAATTAAATTAAAAATAAGGCAAAGAAATTTAGTAAATTTTAGCGACTATAGTTGATAATGTTAATTAAAAAATGGTGTTTAAAGTTACCAATTTGCTCTAACATGTGGGAATAATAATAAAATAGATTGTGTGGTGTTGAAAAAAAAAACTAGTTGCCTAAAGTAATATACAGTTGTTGTGTTTTTTGATGGGTAGATTGTAGATACACGAGAAAATTTAACAAAAAAAATTACACTTTTTCCGTCTTACTTTTAAAGCATTTCTTCAAAGAAAAAACTTACTTTAACATTGTAAAACTTTTTTTGTACAAAATAAATTGTTTTACTATTAATACCTAATTGTTACGTTGTTGTTCCATGTTTAACCTGATTATTTATCATGGAAAACAAAAACCAGGAAACTGGACACAACGTATTTCGCTGGCCATATTAGGCTTTCATCTTTCACCTGTTTATTGGAATTCTAGTAAAGGATAATTAATTATATTTGGGATATGGGATGCTGTCAGGTCAAGTAAACGTTGATATTCATTGCATAGGAATTTATTCCCTACAAATTTTATTATAAATTATGCAATTGCAGACTCCCAAGGCCTAACTATATCTTCAATTTAAATCATATAAAAATACCAAAATCCAAGTAGGTATGAACATATTACAAATAAGACCTGAAGTATATGAACCACTTTTTTGCTGTTAACGATCAAGTACAGTTGTATTCATAAAATTTGCGTACACCGACTAGAGAGAGAAGTTTGCCAATCACATTTAAATTACATGTGATTGTCAAACTTCTCTCTCTAATAGGTGTTCGCAAATTTTATGAATACAACTGTACTAGTAGCAGTTTCAAACACAAACTTTTTCAAACAGCCAGGTTCTATTATTGAACAAGAATATCTATAGGAAAAGGTCCAGTTCCACACAACACCTTCATTTGACTGCAAAATGTGGCTCGTGTACCTCCACAACAATTTTTTTTAAATAATAACATTATGAGTTTTGCTCATATGAACATTGAGCAATTGAACGGTGCTAAAAGAACGTGTACATAGTTGGCAGGCATTCAATTTCGAATCCTCCTTGATCGATTTGTCTGAATGCAATTTCATGTGCTGCTGCAAACGATATTTTCTGTGACATTCATAGAAACACACTGAACATTTGAATTTCTTTTCTAAAAAATATATATTTAATTTGAATTCCTTTGTTATAATTGGGTTGCATACCCCCATGCAATGCCATGTGGTGCTTTAATAATGCCTTTTTCTTAAACGATTTCTCGCATAGGACGCAACTAAATGGACGATCTTCGCTGTGTTGAGTCAAATGACAGGTTAGGTGACTTTTCTGAGCAAACGACATGCCACAATCTGTGCACAAAAATGGTCGTTCACCTGAAATGGTCAAAATAGTAGCACTTTATAAACATTTTGTTTTAAACAATGGGAATACGTTTTTTTAGAAAAAGATGACACTTGATGAAACATCAAAGCTGCTGATAATGTTGATTATTAACATTACAAAACGGATGAAACTGTCAACTGTTTTTATCAATTGACAAAGTCGGTAATTTACCTCTGTGCTTTTGCAAGTGCAACTTCAATTCCGATTTACGGCAAAACTTTTTGTGACAGAGTTCACACTCTTCCGGCTTGCCAGTGTGTTGTTTCATGTGTACCCTTAATGTCGTTCCACTAACAAAACCCTATACAAAAAAAATCTATGTGTATAGAAACCAAAACAATGTCAATTTCAGCTTACTTTTCCGCATGCGTTGCAGATAAATGGTTTCTCTTTCGTATGTACTCTTTCATGTGTAGCCAGGTCAGCTTTACTAGAAAATCCCTTTTCGCAATATTTACATCGTGCTATAAAAATGCCCATGTGAGCCTCAATGTGTTTCTGGAGCTTATAAGGGGTCCTAAAAGCAATTTCTAAATTTGCTACTTGACAACTTGAAGAAACACTATTACTTATAGGTCCTCTGACAGAAATGGCAAGTCAAACTTTCAATTTGAATTTCAGGTTTTTGGAACATATTTTTTGTACTACTATTATTGTTGTTATGTTGTTTAGTTTCTTCAATATTGTCAGTGGTTCTGCATACATTTGATGTCTCAGTTAAAACTATGTCACCTTTCCTCTCTTCCTTAGGGACCACTGATCGATTGAGATCATCTTCTTCTTTGAAAAGGGATTGATCTGAACAAAAATGGGACGCAAGTAGTTCGGGAATTTCGAAATTCTTTTGACACTTTTGGCACTTGTACCGGCCATGTGATAAGACATGTTCCTCCAAACTAAATACCGAGCAATTTAAAGTTGTTATTAGTATATTTCGACTCCACTTACTTCTTAATTAATTTAAAACTTTTAATGCAAATATGACATCGAAACGGTTTCTCCTTGTTCTTACCCTGTATGTTTATTTTTTGTTGACAACAATCGCTGCTATGTTTTATCACCGTACTTTGCGGTTGGAACTTTTCGCAACAGCCGTCATAAGATAAATTTGTACCCGAATGAGCTTTCAAATGTTCCATAAAATGACATTTGGTTATGTCTTTTTTGCAAAATTTGCACCAGATTCGGCTCGTGTGCGATTTTTTGTGTTTTCCAAGATTTTCCACCAAAGTATTGCATCGTAAACACCAACGATTTTTTTCCTCTCTAAAACATAAGAGATTCTTATTCTCTAAACGCTTCTATACTTATAAACCGTGTATACTTACTTATGTTTAAAAAGCATATGGCAGGATAAATTTCTAATATTCAGACCTTTAAAATCACACAATATACAGTTTGAATTTACTTTACACTTCTCTTTATATTCCTTAATGGCCTTTTCAATCATTGGCAAAGATACTTTCTTCAATTTCGGATTAAATTTCACTTTTTTCCTCACTCTATTTCGTTTGCTTTTAAACAACCAATTAATTAAAGGCTCTTCATCATCACCTTCAATATCATTTGTACTGGATTTCGTACTGTCAACATTATTGAACTGCACTCTATTTGTTGGACATGCAGTATTTAGGTCGGCATCTTCAAGTTTAACATTTAAATCAATCTTAAACAAGAAAAATACCGATCATAAACTTCAGAAAATGAATTAGTTTTGCTTGAGGTACCTCCTCGATTTTGGGTTCTTCTAGTTTTGAAACTGAATCCAATTCACATATTGATTTAAGATTTTCTTTAATTTGTTTAAAAAATTCAACTGCTTGATTCAATTTAACCTGGCAGGCAAGGCAGAAAAATGTCGGAAAACCTTCATAAATTTTAATCTGGAAACGAATTATTCAGGATTTTCCAAATAAAAATTGCATGAGATCAACTTACCTCTAGGTTGAAAGTTGATTTTATATTTTGAAGAATGAATGTATTCTCAGTAACATTTTCAGTTAAATCTTCAACCCCTAAACAGGCGAAACAACTAAACTTGTCAACCTTTAAAGATTTGTGCATATTACTAAGAAGAAAAAAGAAAAATCTAAAAGTGGTGCTAGAAGAAAAATAAAGATTTGTTATGACAACTAATGTCAACATTGGTACGGTACTTGTATAAGAAAATGTACAATATTTTTTAAAAGTTGTACTAAAATAATTAATTAACATTTAAACTAATACATTAGTGAAATTAAAAATATTTAAATTTAATACATATTTTGTAACTAATAATTTATAATCATTTTTAGGAACATATTTTATATTGTTCAATAAATTGTAAGAAATCTGGTACAATTAACTTAAGGGCTCAACGTCAATTGGCCATTTGACAATTAGAAAGCTTTTAAGGTTAGGTTCGCATAATTGAAAAGAATTATTAAAAGTTTTTATATTTTGTTAGTTCACAAACAACAGTAAAATGACGGGGAAAAAGAAGGTAAACACTGAAATTAAATGTTTTCCATATAAGATAGATGCCTAACGTTAATTTTAGGCAGCGAGCTCTACTGAATCTTCATCAGAATCAACCTCAGGATCATCATCATCTTCTTCATCATCCAGTGGATCAGATTCAAGTTCCTCGACAGATTCTGATTCGTCGTCGTCCCAAGAATCCATCAAGCACTCGAGTACAGAGTCTCAAAAAAAAGCGGCACCAGTACAAGTAACTTTACTTTAAAGAAATATATGGCTTTTATGAATTTGATATAAAACATTTTGTAGAAAACTCCTAGGAAAAGTGTTGACAATTCCAGTTTAATACCAGTGACAAAATCAGAATCGAAAGTATCCAACAAAGGAGTAAATCAGGCGTTTAAATCGACATCAGTGAAACAAAGTTTAAATAAAGGAAATGTTGCTAATTCAACTGATGATGAAGATGGTAAACCGGTTAACAAACAGGTAGCCGTATATCGTTCAAGTTTATTAAAAATTACGTTAAATATATGTATTTTATAGATTAAGAGAAAGAGCAATGTAAAGCCTAAAGCCAGTGCAACAATAATTCCAAAACAAAATGTTACTACTTCGGCTATGACTCAAAAAGTTGCCAATTTGAAACCGGCTGCAGGAAGGGCGACTCAAGGAGGAAAGGGCAAAGAGTCCAAATCTACAAAGGCTAAAATCATAGATTCCAAGAAAAAAAGCATATTTTCACCCGAGAATAGTTCAGATTCAGAAGGTCCTACCACACGGCCTAAACCCACTGCAAAGATTTTGACACAAGTAAAAGGTAAAATTGAACCAAGACCTAAAGCTGCTGCTAAACCAATTGAAAAAGCCAGACCGGAAAAAAAAGTGCCCGAAAAACGCTTGCCAGAGAAAAAGCCTGCAGAAGAAAGTTCTGCAACTTCAGCTACATCGTCGGCAGATACAAGCAGTAGTAGTGATAGTGATTCAAGCGGCGAGGAGTCCGAAAAAATCAATAAAACGCCTAAAAAGCCTACGAAGAAACCTTTAAATGATCACATGCAAGCATCAGGTTCTGATAACGAACCTGTCAAAGGTAAACAGGTTACCAGGAAGTTAACAAGGTCAGCAAATGCCCGAAAATCCAAACACGTTCTTGGAAAATCAAATGCAGTGTATTCAGATACTGATTCAGATACTGAGAGTACCAAAAGATCATTAAGTCGATCTCCAGTTAAAAGAGCTCCAGGAGTTTCAAAGGGTAAAGCTAAAAATACAAAAAAAGTCGACTCCAAAACCAAAATTGAAGAAATGGTCATTGTGGAACGGAAATGCCCATTGGAAGGTTGTGATAGTTCGGGTCATTTAAGTGGCAAATTTGATACCCACTTTATTTTGGAGGCATGTCCAATGTACCATAATATAACGGTAATGGTTAGTCATTTTCAAAGATTTCGTAATTTTCTCTTATGATGTAGATGATCAAATGCAAATCGGAGTTAAATGATCGGAAAAAACGCGAAGAGGTTCGCAAAAAGGCATTGGAACATCCAAATAAGTCACCTCGGGCTCCAACGCAAGACCAGAAACTTTATCTAGCCAGAATAAAGGATTTAAGAGTCAAATTTAAACAAGAACCTGTCGAAGGTACTGTTTCTAAAATTCCTTAATTTACATTAAAATAATTTTAATCTCTAGATGTCAAACCATCTGTGGATAAGAATAAAGAACCCGATTTGAATAATTTCGTCCCGGAATATGATTTGAAACTATTTAGGGACGCACAAGCATTGGCCAGCGAAAAAATTGAAGAAGAATTGAAAATGTTGCCCAGTACCAAAGGTATCGTATTCTTTTAATGAAAGCTATCATGGGATTCTATGGTCCTATGATTTTTTAATTAATTTAGGCACAAAGACCATTGAAATGGGCAAATTTGAAATGGAAGTGTGGTACCAGAGTCCCTATCCCGAGGATTATGCCCGTATTCCTAAACTATATATATGCGAATACTGTTTAAGGTACATGAAATCGCGAACTATACTAGAAAGGCACGTGATGAAGTGTGTATGGAGGCATCCCCCTGGTGATGAAGTTTATAGGAAAGATAAAGTTAGCGTTTGGGAGGTAGGCTTTGAACCTATATCAGAATTTACTGTATTACACTGTATGTATATGTAGGTAGATGGTAAAAAGTATAAACAGTACTGTCAGAATCTGTGTCTGCTGGCCAAATTCTTTCTGGATCATAAAACACTGTACTATGACGTGGAGCCATTTTTATTCTATATTATGACACTTGTAGATAATGAGGGATGTCATACTGTGGGCTATTTTAGTAAGGTAAGGATTTTTTTTAATAAATGTTCTTAAATATCCACCATTTGATGGATGCGCCGGACTTAGATAATAAAATGGAACGGCAGCTGGGACATAGACGACAATAAAACCAAAAATTATCAGCTTTTTAACAGCGATTTGATAAGAAAAAAGAATGAAATGAAAATTATTGGCCTCCGAAAGGTGTGCAGTGCGGTTTTTGGCACCTGCCCCAAACCATATTATCCATCTGCCCCATGAAAATCCTTCATCTTGAATAAGGAATTTTGCCAAAAAGCCCATATAAATGGCATTGAGAGTGAACCACCGGTTAATTAGCGGACGACAGCACCACCAGATGGTATGTGGAAAGCTTTTCGTCAAACATTTCGCTTGAGCTTATAGAGGTCTACCAGGGTCGTTCAAAAAGTACGGTAAATTTCAACCAGATGGTATTAATGAGTAAACGTGCACGAAAATTGATCATATTGTTCATCTTCATATGTGAGATATCATGTGAAAATTTCCCCAAATTTGATTTATTGCTATTAAAAAATAGATTAAAAACACAATGAGCTTATTATGTCAGACGTGAACGTTGACAATTTTTATGTCGATATTTTAAAAAGGAACCGTTATAGCGAATGTCTCCTCAACTTAATTTGTTTACGATGTTTATCCTGTACTGTCTTGATTAAAACTTTCATTTTTATAAAAACAAAACTGTGCGAGAAATTGACAGTTTGCATCATATCAGATATGTGTACCATAAAATCGAATCAATGTAAACTAAATTAATGAACATATTCCAAGTTTCAATCTTTTAATCACCGTCTTGGACTATCGGCAAGGTATGCGATGCCTTTGCTAATTTTAGCGTGGCTGCCGGCGTCTAAGCGAATCATAATATCTGTCGACGGCAGACCACGATTCATCAAATGTTTCATGAATGAACAACGCCGTTATTTTCGGCTTTAAAATAGAAGAAAAAAGTTTACACGTTCCTTTCTCATCCTGAAAATCTGCTCATAGAATGTTATTTGTTTTAAAACCCGTATTAATTGTAATTTCTGAATTTTTTTTCCCAGGAAAAGAACTCCTTTTTAAACTACAACGTGTCTTGTATCTTGACGTTACCACCCTATCAGAGACAGGGATACGGACGACTGTTGATTGATTTCAGTAAGTCTATTTTTACTTTTTTTATTATCATCATTGTTTATTTATATTTCTAATAATTGATCGGATCCCGCCCCGATGTCATTCCAATGAAATTTTAATGTGGGCTTCGATTTTGTGTCATTTGCTTCCGAGTTAATGCATTTTTTAACCACCACCCCCCGGCACGCCATTTAGTCATTAAGCCGAACAGGGTCCCGTCTTTCCCCGTGCCCCTGTATAATGTATTAGTCAAGTACTTACCTCCAACTCTTAGCCCTCGCCCGCTCGCCTCTTGTTCCTCCATCTACGTGCATGTACCTACTTGATTTGAATTATTTATTAAAATTTCGATGATTAAACCAAAGAAATATCGATAACTACCAACGGGGACACTGAATTATTATTCG
Source organism: Hypothenemus hampei (assembly GCA_013372445.1). NCBI lineage: Eukaryota > Metazoa > Arthropoda > Insecta > Coleoptera > Curculionidae > Hypothenemus > Hypothenemus hampei. The sequence continues at coordinate 1,739,219 of JABRWK010000001.1, read as the reverse complement.
TCGTTAGTTAAAACGTTAGTTTCTGTAAAAATGTTGTATACCGGGTGGTCAAATAAAATACACTTATTGCATTGAATATTTACATTATCTCCATGAAAAAAAAATAAGTTTGGCATCATTTTCCGATTACATCTGTAGCTACTATTTTGATTCATATTTTTGATTTGAATTGAAAACATTGTCGAAACTGTAGGGGTGAGTGTTTTATTTTAATTCTATAGTTGAGGTGCAAAGACTGTTTACAATGTTGCCATTATTTCAGTTTTCCTAAACATTATGTTTTTGTAATAATACATTTTATTTTTTACACGAAAGAGCTTTGAACTTGATGTAATTGTGTTTACGGTTACACGTCCATACGGTTTCCCAAATGGCAGTGTTACTATAAAAACATAATAAAAAGAATAACGTTACGAACCTTAACTTACCTTCCATCTTTTCTTTCCCGTTTCCCCACCAGACGCGCCATCCCCTTCACAATCGTAAGGGAGATCAAAGTTTGCAGCGTCTCATCCATATCTTCCCTTTTCTCCGCACACCCAAATTTTTTTAGTATTGGGATAGGCTTGATTTTGCCAATGTGTTGTAGCAGACCACTGCCAAATTTCCTTCAAATTAAGTCTAATTGAATTTCTTAATGGAAGGATAATTCTCCGGCTTAATTAACTCACGTCGTTAAAGTTGTTTTAATTTTCTTTATTGTCCGGAACAATGGCGGTCATCGTCATCGTCAAATTTGATTAATAGGACTTCGGTTGGGCGCGTGTGGTGTGGATTTTCGGCAATGTGGCTGTTGACCTCACGTAGCATCCGCCGAATCGTAAATAATAAATTTTATTATTTCTCTTAAGAAGTTTACCGAGTAGATTAGTTTAAGTATATGATTTTTAGAATAAAATCGTTCAATTTGGCAACACCGAAATAAATTAATTTAAATTAAAGTATGAATTGGCGTTGACATGCACAGTTATCACTGATTGGTTTGGAATTACTTGTTTAATTTCAAGCTCGCATTCTGAAGAGTTTTCGAGAGGATTGTGTTTTTTGATGTCATCTCAAAACTGAGTGAAGTTACATTGAAGAAATTTCAAAATATTTTTCTCGAAAACTAGAGGATACATATAGGAACGGCCCGATATTCTGGATAATTTTTAACAAATTTAAACTGTGACATTAAACAAACCATCTTATATGTATATATTACGCAAATATGTATTGTCTAGCAAAATTTCCTAATCAAGACGCCTTGTCGGTTTACTCCATCTCGTTGCTCTTCCATCTTTATCCAGAGATCCGCAAAAATCTCTGTGCAATACGTCCCTCCTGTTTCTCCCACACCGCACCCTATTCTCCATCACGTCACTCCCTCGCATCTCCCAGTCTTCTGGCTGTTGACCCGGCTAGACTGGGTTGGGGAGCGTTTTGTCTGTCTGTTCTGGACTACTACATTTTTTCTCTGATACTGTTTTGCTCCCTTGGCAGACCCCATTCTATTCCCGTTAATAAAATATTTTTTATTAGTTATCAATAATAGATAAAGTCTGGATATGTTGTAGTAGCAATTGTAGTAGTAGCAGTAGTATAATGAAAGTCAAGAGGTTTTTCGCTTTCTCCCTGGATGTATTTCAGATTGTATTGTGGTTTCTAATGGAGTTTGATTTCATTTTTTTTTCAATTAAATTTAGATTTTGCTTGTTTTTTTAATCAACGACAAAGAAATTTGTTAGTCACTGTTTCTTTCGCTCTATCATTCTGTCACTGTCTATTTCTTTTTGTTTTTTTTTATTCTGAATCCGCTTTGTAGTTGATTCATAACGAAAATTTTTCCGTACTCTTTCGAAACGGGATAGAACACTATGGCGTTCCCCCTCCGATTTTCCCGACCTGTCCCAATCGTCCGAGAGGGGTTGAAATTCGGCTCGGTCGAGTTCGATGCCCTGTCTCTTCTCTTGCCTGCGGAAAAGATTGAAAACAGACATATAAAAGCGCGTTACGCAAGGGCGTCACGACGCCCGATCCACGCTTTATTTTCAGTTGATGTTCTCGTCCAGTATGTGTATGTATATCCCATTCATTTTTCTCACAGGGTGTGGCCTATACAAAGACGTATACAATTTTTCAAAAAAAAAACATATAATATCTCGTCTGCAATTTTCTAAAACTAAAAAGATAGCACTGTCAAAATTACGGTTTCCTACAACAAAGATGTTGTTGCAACCCTTATCGAACTAGAATGATCTACCTGAATTTGTCAGTTATGAACAAGTTAGACCGTCTCCAGGTGGGAGACGAACCCCATTTAAAACCCCATCTGTGTTCCATCTTTATCGCAAGCAGTACAGCATCCACCCCCCTGCATACACACAATTCTCTCCAAGCCGAGTGATGTGGAGAGAACGGGGGGACGACTATTGACCTCCGTCCGGGTCGATACCCGACGTCTGGTTCCATAGTTGCCAAATCCTTGGAGAAATTTGTTGGGGATGAATTGCACTTTTTCTCTTTCTCTCTCTCTCTCGTTCTTGCTTTCTCCCTCTGTCTCTTTTCCTCTCTCTTCCCTCAATCTATCCATTTATCGCTATCTCTCTCTCTTTTCCTTTTTCCTTCTCTCACGCTTATTCTTTTGTTTCACTTTAATAATTGCCCACACATCTTAATATATAGACACGTGGTGTTTTTTTGTCAGGTTACTTGTTGACCAGAGTGGAGGGAAAAATCGGGTCTCCGGAAAAGCCGCTCAGCGATTTGGGTCTGATTTCTTACCGGTCATATTGGAAGGATGTTTTGTTGAACTATTTGTGCTCAAGGGCGGGAACTACGCTTTCTGTCAAAGATATTAGTCAAGAGGTGAGCATTAAAATTAAAAATTGCAAATTTTTTTTGCATATACAGGTTAGAACTGAAGAAGTAGTGATATATCAAAAATATTAATTTTTCCAAAGATAGTTTTACTTGTTTCTCTGATAAGATAGAGATAATTAAAAAGATTTTTGACAACAGATGTTGCCATATCTTAGATAAAATCTGATTGTGTTTGAAATTTAATGCAATAACTGATTTGCTGGATTGGTTCTGAATAGATGGCAATTCATTCGTACGACATAGTATCGACACTTCAAGCGCTTGGAATGATGAAGTATTGGAAAGGAAAACATATCATTTTGAAAAAACAAGATGTCCTGGATGAATATGTGGAACGCGTGCAGCGTCGCGGTGCTCTTCTTAAAGAAATTGACCCGCAATGTCTCAGATGGAAGCCACTTCAAAGTCAAACGTCCGTATGAGAATCGGAGTAATTTCTTGTAAATATGTACATACATGAATATAAAAGATACCATTTGTTTAAACAGAAAAACCAAAAAATGTTTGTTCATTTCCCTACTTAATTACAGAAATTAACATAATTTCAACTCGACGCGGGTCGTCTCTTCTTTGTTACACCAACGATCCGGAATAAATAAATAAAGAATCATCATCGCAATTTTCGTTTTTCGGCGAAAATGAGTCCCCCTTAACAAACAAATCATTTCAAGTCTAGACGGCGGCGGCGGCGGCAAGAGAAGCAAAAAAAAACAAAAGCACACTAAGATGGAGGATAAAAAGAACGATGTGCTAGGATGGAAATTTGACAACGCGGCGGCAAGACTAATTTTTATTTTTGGGGCGATCCCAAAATTATTGAATTTTTATTAATGAGCAATGTGTTAGTTGGCCTTGGACTTGGCCAGTTTCGAATTATCGCCATTGTTTGATAATGGTTATTTTTAGCCGATGAGCCGAGTCAGAGGTTACTGGTCTTTGGAGAAGTGTCGTCATTAGTTTTTTTTAGTTCAGCAGCTCAGTTGTAGTGTTCTGGAGATGCCGCCAACTTAATAAGTCTCATCGTCGATAAACAAAAGACTATTTCACGCTATTTTTGTTAGATTTCTCTCTCATTCTCAGAGAGACGACCACTCGAATCATTAAAGATCGACAAACAACAGTAACCGAAACGGAACCAAAGGAATCCATTAAGAGCTACAGAGTGTAGAGGTGGTACCGTCGTAAGTGGGTTCGAAACTACAATGTTGCATCGGAACCATTAACTCCAATAAATTGTAATTTTAATTGTGAAAGCTTTGTTCTCGGTGCAAAACCCGCCATTATCAATCCATCACCTCGACTGGCCTCGCTTTTAATAATTTTGCGGCATGAAATTACGAAAATAAAGACCAATTAAATTTGCATTCGTTTGTTTTTTTAACGTCATTCAGGTGGAACTCTTCACTGACATATGTCATTATATTTTCTTTCAAATTTTCTATAAAAAAGTTCATTTAAGATGTCAACTATATTCAAAAACGAAATGTAATATGTAGTACTTTTCAACTACTATATTAATATTATAAAAGCATCATTATGACAGTAATTTAAGGCATTGATGACGAAGGAAATGTTTAAGATATGTTAAAAATAAAGAAATGTCACGCGTTTTTGAGAAAAACGTAAGCGGCGCACAAATGCAAGACCTCCTTGTATGACGATGATGGCAATTTGAAGGTGAAAAATGCCTATTCTGTAGGTGTTAATAGACATAAGCAGGACGTATTTAATGAGATTGTGTTATGCGAATAAGATTAAAGCACTTTGGCGACGTTTTAAGTATAGAATATAAACCGTGAAACGTCCTTAACATGTCTGATGTTATCAACATAACCTTTAAGGCTAACACATCTTAAAGACTTCTTTGAGATAGGTTCAATACGATTTAAGACATTGATTCCATTTTAAAAATAGTCAAACCAATATTTGATTGGATTTCGACTAATCTGGACGAATGTGAAGTATATTTGATTTAACTTTTAGTCAATTACAGAAAAAAAGGATTTCTATAAATCAGAACATAATATTCTACTGGGGATTTCAAGGCGGTTGCCTAGTTACTCATAGAATTAAAGAAAAAAGAAGTTGGTGTGGCAAATTGCGTTTCTAGATTCGTTTCCGAAACCGCGCAAGCCCGTCCAGCTTCACAGCTGCAGCTGCATTTGCGTCTTCAATGCGAAAAACGTCGTGTGCACCGTTTATTCCAATTTTTGCGGTTGTAATTTAGTGATTTTTGTCTTTGGAAATTGGTAAAGTTCCGACGTATGTATGTAGGTAAGTAAACGAATTCTCGTACGATGATTCACGACACAGGCATTGACGATGACCGTATTTTAACTGGAAATGAATCAGCTCTCGTAATGGGTTTTTTTCCGGTTTTTCTTGTTGCGTGGCTAAATTTAGTCTTGGAAAATTGTCAGTGTCACGTGCAATGATGATTTCTTTCATTGGACAACTGAACTCGCAATTTCTGACTCAAAACAAATAAGTAGTTTGCTTCCGAAAATGTTGGCCCGCTAACAAAACGGATACATTCAAAAAAAAAGTGATGGAATCATTTGAAAATTCCAAAAAGACAAATGTAAACAAAGCCCACAGTTTACGCACAACGAGCCCACGTCATTATCTAACACACATAAAACTCGTGTTAAAATTGAGTGTGATTTTTATTATCCCATGTTTAGTGAATGACTGATTCTATTGTCGTTTGACGTCATTCAAAGAACTCTGGATTTCAGGACATTCTACACATTTTAATTGTGCTTTATTGCAGTTTATTGCCAAGAACGTAGACCATTCCTAAAATATATTTACATCCACGGAGCGTCGCACTGTTGTTAAACAAAAAAATTATAATAAAGACAACAAGGATTCATTTGCAACGTTGCAAGTTCAATCGCATTTTCAAATTTGCCTTGTTCCGTTTTCAGAGTTTTCGCTTTATTGGAGGATATTCCAGATCGGTAGTTGTCGGATCAGCTGCTTTTTTTTTTAATTCGATATATTTCCATCACAACGTTGCCAAATTGCCTTAAAGGACCAATTGTTCTGTATTCAAAAAACACCTCTTGACATTCATATATGATATATCATCTAAAGTTCAATATATAGGGTGCCCAAATAATAATTATAAAATGGGCATAAAATTGTTTTTATTGATTTGTTTTATTTATTGATTTTTATTGATTTGGTGTGGAGCTGAATTTCTTTCTCAAGGGGTTTCCTCTATCCAGAAAATCAATAATTGTGTTTCAATGGGTCAAAAGCAATTTTTATTAATTTTTTTCTCATATACCTGGGTGGGCCTTCACACAACTAACTCATTGTTATGTGGTTAAATTTTTTAGAAATAAAAGTCCTAAAAGCTGTTAACTAATAAATGCCTATAAAACGTCTAAATAACAGTTAACATATTCAAAGCCATTAGGGTGTTACGGACCATAAAGTCCGGCTCTGTCCGGGCAGAAAAATCCAGACGTTTTCTTGTATTTTTTAACCATATGCAGTCGTCTCTGTTTCTACGGTCGATGGAATCTCTCTCGCTTACCAGTCAGACGAGGTCTTATTGTCGTTAATAACTTTAATGAGATTCTAAATTATGAACAACTTACGGGATTTCATTAATCTGAAATCCGTTGGTCATGCCTTTGTTCCGACAGTTGCCTTATGTTGATCGCAATCGACGTAACGTAAAGAATAAAAAATCAACGATTAATAATTGCAAAAGGTGCGGTTTCGGTGAGCAACAATGTAAAATCCCTTTTCCTACCTACCTACCTAGCTAGCTAGCCATGAAGGGTTTGACAGTTCATTTGTTTAGGCAATAAATGCGAAACAACGGCCTACTTTTCCAAATTCACTGTTGCCAACTTAATTTTCAAAATTGAATGCCCAGGCTGTATACGGCAACCGAGCCTCAGACCATCATAAATCCAAGTTGGCGATCTGCGGCGACCGACCATCGTTTCTTTGTCATTTTGCAACCAATGGAATGTTGATCCGTTGTCCCATCGGTTATTTATACGACCAGTGTATGGGTGGGTGTCTTTTTAACCTTCTCCCTCTCTCACTCTGTCTCTCACTTGAATTAACAACCATTAAAACTAACAAGAAGCCTGTTTTATATGCATTTCTCTCCCGACTGTTTTTGCTATTATTTGACGAGTTGCGTTTGCCGATAAGGGAGAGGCGTTTTTGCCCCGTGACGTCAGCGTCCAGACGTCCCCGTCTAGACGTCAAGCGTCGGTGGCGTCTCTCCATTGCGCAGATACGGACATGCATCCCATCTCCAGGGCGTGCGGCCAAGGTCGACACGTGGTCCTGGACAAGTTTGTCGCATTATTATTTCCAGTGTTTCTATGTGGTCGGTTTCGACCCGCTCAGGAAGCGCTTCTTAATGACATTTGCGATGCTGGGTGAGGTCATTTCGATTTTCGGTAGGCATATGTCAGTTCTATAAGAAAAAATTACAAAAAATTTTTATCGCTAAAATCATAAATAGCTCTGAAAAGAGCAAGGTTGCCAACTACGTATCCTATGTATGTATTTCGAATACTCTTTGTTTTTCCTAAAAGGTCATAGACACCTACTACTCATATTCAGAGGATGGGTTCACACGTACATACATTTTTCCAATAATTTTTCTGTTGCAGGTATGTATGTGTCTATAAATGAGGCAAGACGTACCACCTCACGGCACACGTATTCGTACAATTTAAGAGTGGTACATGTGATGGAGCGGTGACGTCACACGTCGCCCCCGTTTCCGCCATACGAACCCGATTTGGGTACGTTTTGCGGCAGTTGCTATGCTCGTTGGCAGTACCACTTCTCTCTTCTTGGACTCGACGATTTTCGGGCCGCACCCAAGGTCGTCGCAAGGACTCACTCGCACCGAGAACTCGAGGGGAATCCGAACGATCGGTACGACTTGACACACATTGTTGCCAAGAAGACAATTTCACGTAAGGTACTTAATTCTTATTGGTAGTACCGTATCTAATTTTAAGACCGGTTATCGATGTTGCATTGCATTCTTTTCCGTGGCTCCGTATTTTTTTCTTTCATGTTCGTTCGTAACTAATGTGCTAGTAATACTGTCAGGACCGTATTTAGCCCGAAATGCAACATAATTCATAATTGGAATCAATAAAATTTCATAGGACCGAATTCGGTATTAGAATGTTCAACTGCATATTGTTCGGGTGTAAAACGGGCTTGTGAGCGTCGCGACGGCGAGATAGGCGTTCCCGACGACGACTTTAGCGTCGCCATACGAAACAGTCGATGACAATAATATATGCGACGTTGTCGGTCTTTGCTTGTTTTTCTCGGCACGCAAAAAACCAATATGTTTTTGTTTCATATTGGCCAGCAAACACGGGTGAGAAGTGAGCGGTGGAAAAACAGCAGCTGATCGGAGACTTACTATATATGTATGTAGGAACAATAATGGCGTTGGTGATCTATTAATCAAGTGGGCTAAAATTGACACGGGACAAGGATGTTTCAGGTAGAAGAGAAAGTCGTACCATTATTGTTGTTGAACGTAATTTCGAGGCCCCATATGGGCAATGTAATGGCCGGATATTTACCATCTGCGTTCCTGAATAGTTGATAAATTTTGACGGGAGTTTTGTCATCAAATGGGTGGGGTTAACTTTTTCCATTCTACACTGTATTTCGAATAATAACAATACATTTCCTTTTTGGGGAGGGGATATTTACAGGGTGATTTCGTATTGGAAATGAAACCTTTAATATTATATTGAGAAATCCCCAGTAAGTGCAAACCCTTTTGATTTAATTTAGTTTGGGATATCCATTGAATTCTAGTAAGGATGCTGCACGAATTTCAAATGAATCCGTTGGTGGTTCCGGATATGCCAGAAATAATTCCAATTCGAATTAAACGGCGACAGCAGATAGTACCACAGCTAGTTCATTCGTACGACCCGGACCGGGTTTCTCTCCTTTTACTTTGACGGTGATCCACTTTTTATTAATATTTTTACTATTATTTTGAACGATCACATACAATGGTCATCAAGCTGGGATATTTTTTGACGTTGGAAGTACCGTTTGTGGTACTTGCCAGATTTAGTGCCTAAAATATTAATGCGCGTTACGTAAGTACATTTTCTCATTAAGCCTAGTATTTATTTAATTGAATATTTAGTCAAACGGATGTGGTATCACGTCGGTACCATATCGCGGTCACTTGAATCATCATCAACATACAAAACTTTTACCAAATTCCGTTTCGTTAAGGAATGTTAAAAGGCAATTCGTGGAAATCTATCTCATGGACTTTTTGTGGTTGACCCGGCCATTTTTTAGCCGAGGGTACTACCTATTTTTTTACATCATCGTTTCACCCAAGGTCTAAAACCGTTTTATTTCTTCGATTAAACCAATCCGGAGCAAGCTCCGCCATTTTTACTACCTGAAAGAAACAAATTTATAGTGAACACTTTTTTTTACGTGACGTAATACCAGTACCATAATGGTGCCACCATACTTATCGTTTTTTTCCGGAATTAAATGAATATTTACATATTTAATAGAGGATTTCCCACATTTTATACGTGTTATTTATTTTTTACCGAGAAATGAATAGGAACATTTTCTGATTCCAGGTGGACCTACTTTTATTTAATTTTTCTCAATAACTCCAAAAGATAAGGCGATGTACATTTTCAAGTTATTTTAATAATTGCGCTTCTTATGAGACTCGAACTTCAGCGGAAATGTGTACATCCGGCTCTAAAATAAACTTGGCTAATGGGAATGGGTTTTGTTGGTTCGAATTTACTAAAATTTCAAATTCGAGATTAACATTTACGGTCTTTTTTGTGGTCATTTTCTAGGACGCATGCTACACGTTCTCGTTCCCTGAAAAACTTTTCAGTAGATGAGTGTAAATTGAATAAAACCGACAACGTTACTTACTTGAATAAGTCAATTTGTTAAGAAATCGATCACTATCGATTCGGTATTTTTTCTATTAAACGTCTTTGATTTCTCTCAATTGTTTTTATAAAGCAATGGATGGGAGTGTTTGTAGCTAATTCGATGTTGCTAGATCGGTAATGTAATCTTGAAAATTCAATACTTTTTTTTTTTCAATAAAAAGTCATTACCACCACCGATCGAATTGTTTTATTATCTCGAGTAATACGGAAGAAAACTGTCCATTTTTCTTCATTCTACCACCCGATCAGTCCTCCTTTCCCCCCTTGTCGGTCGCTGGACTCCTTGAAACCATCCGCATCGTAACAGGCCATGTGAGCGACAAGGACAACCCGATCCGTGTCGCGGTGCGACGGTTCACGTCCCGGTCGTTAAGTTAGGTTAAGGACCCCAGACAGCCCGATTCACACCGGCCAACAGTGCTTCGTGTCAGTTCGGTCTTATTCGTTGACCGGCTTTTTGCCTATTGGTCGCCGGCGCCGGCATTTCGCCATTCTACGCCGGCCCCGGCCCTCTTTAAACGCAATCATTTCGTTTCGGGTTGTTGTGGCGATCGGTAGATTGGTTTGGAATGATCGTCAATTGTTTCTTTTTCAAAAAGGAGAAACAAAAAGAAAATTTTTCGATTGTTGTTTCCGAAAGTGCTTTTTTTGCTTTTTATGCTTAGTATAGTGCGGTTTAGTGTCGTTTTTCAATGAAAGTAAAAAATAAAAGTGTCTCGTAAATTAATTGAGTGCAAAAAACCAATCGCTTAGCGATAGCCTTGTTCTAAAAATCAAGACGGTCATGACTCTAGACACACATACAACGCCGCCTGCATTTTTTATTTCTAAACCCGTTCAACCTGGTTACTACGTGTGATTCTCTCTAGATTTAAAAGAAAAAATGTTTTTTTCGATAGTTAAATCGCACCTACTCGCGAGCACGATCGTTCGTTTTTTTTTGGAAGGTTCCAGAGGGTTAACGCGCCATCGCCACCTTTGGGTACCTACCTTGACGTTGCGATTAATCCATTTTTGTTTTCCTTGTCAAGGACTTTGCGTGTCTTTCTTTCGTCAACTAAAGGATAGAGACGGATATAGTTGCCGTAACCCGACGGTGACATTTCATTTTTCTTTGAAGTCAATGTTGCCAAAGTAGCAACACCGATTTTTTTACCATTTATTCATTTTGCTTGAAGAGGAGAGAGAAAATGGTGACGGTTGAAAAAATTGTGCAATTTTTTGCAACCTTTTGAATTTTGGATTTGTCATAACTGGAACGCATTCGTCATCTGAAAATCATGCTTTTATGTGTAAGTATATATTTGTCTTCTGAATCAAATGAACATTGTTTTCCATTGTTTCAAAAATTATTGTTTAAACAGATAAATTATCGTTGAACCTTAATAATATGGCTGTAGTCTTACGTCACTAAAATTTTGCTCGAAAAAACCTAATTAACTGTGATTTTATATAGTAAACTCGACAAATATGGCGGCTAAATTGACACTACTTCGCATAATTTCCACTTTTCGTAGTGCCTGCGATTATTTCGACGATTTGACAATAGCGCAATATTGCAAAAGATAATCGAAAGAAAAAACCCAAAACACAAAATTTACTATCAGAAAGAATGACAATTGAATTGAAATTTGTTGGCAACGTCGCACTTTAATTGAAATTCCTTACGTTGGCAATGATTTTGAATAACGGTTTTTTTTAAGTATAGCCTAGTCTAGCCCGGCAAAAATCGACCAATCAACATCCAGTAATATTTAGACGCCATTTGTCTCGTTACTAGATGGAACCAATTGAAGTTGCGCGCCACCATTTTTCAATTAAAACAAAAGAAGAAAAAACAAGACATAAAACGCTGAATCACGGCCGCGTCGTTATTATTAATTTGAATAGTCACCTCTATTATTATTGATAACAATAATGTCGTTTGTTCTCTTTAGAGGTTAGGTTTTCAAGTATTTTAAGGCGCTATTTTGGCCGTGGCTAATTTCTTAAAATAGAATTGACATTGGGTGAAAGAGATTCATTCTCTCGTCAATAAAATAAGTAGATAGTACTCGTAGTAATAATGAAAATGGCGGCTCTGTTGAATATTCAAACAAAGAACATTTTTTTTGTACGATTAATTCTCCCCTCTCTAAATCGTTTTTTTTTCTCTTTGCTGGATTTGGACGGACGAGAAGCGCTAAAAATATCGCGCAAACGTAAGTAGCAGGTAACTCGATGATGATGACCCGGTTTTTTTTTCTTTTATTTCGTCTCTTTCTCTGTCCCTAGCTTGTTTCTACAAGGCATCGAGGCAATCACGAGGTTTAATTCACACATACTCGCGCATAGCCTACTTTTATCGTGTCGGTATTTACGCCGCCGCAGCAGCCCGTCGATGTCATCATCATCAACTGTTCCATGGAATTCCGTTTGTATGCGTGGCGTCGGCGGCATCATCAGAGCGTCACGTGGTCGTTCACACTACATATTTTTTTTCTATTAAATGGAAAAACCTTAAAGTACGCCGGGTGCGACAACCTTTAGCATTAAAATTGTCTTAACCTTGGAATCGGAAAAGGAAATTTGAGCTTGCCATGTTTGTTTCGATTGTTCCGTGGTCGTTTAGAGTACATATGTATGTATGTTGCGTTCGTTGACGTACGTCAACAAATAACGATAGTCAATTGTTTCTGGTAATACCGGAAGTTTATAAAAAAACACACGACGATAACAATGGGTCGAGTGTGTTCCTTTTTAAGGTGACAGTTGAGTTTGTGAAGAGGCTCTTAATTTAGTTTTTGGAAGAAAAAAAATTTTAAGTTTCAAATTGTATATTCAGCTGTTAAAAGATCTCATTTTTCAGTCAATTTCTTTAAAAAACAAACTAGCCCTTGTAGTTGTCAAATTTGCTAATTTTTCTTAAATAAATCTAATATGTACTTAATTAATTGCAGGACTTTCTCCATCTGCTGTCAACTTAGGACTAGTTAGGGCTGTTTAATTTTGAGTGTTGGCAACACATTTTTAACAATTGTGGAACGCAATAGTAATATTTTGGAAACACCAGATGTGAGCCAATGAACCGACCAAAAACTCGGGTACCTAATTACGTGCTATATTAAAATGCAACGCTCCGGTAACTGTTTTTAATTGAGCCTTGAAGAGTCCGGAATAAACCGGACTTTCCCATGAACACTAACTATAGACTTCAAGGCAGTGAGGAAATCGATTTTTTTTCATTAATGTTTCAACGTCACGTGTCCCGAACTTTTAAAAGTCGTTGCCTTTTCTAGAAAAAAAAAAACAAATGACAAACAACAAAATCAAGTAACCATAATGTGTGACGTCAATAAAAACTCAATTGTTATCAATTGCGTGGCGGCGTGTGTGAGAAAACCTTCGGTTGATTCATTTTACGTTCGCAGAAGGCTGTTGCTGCTGATTCATTGGTATTTTCTTGACAAATACCTCAACATTTGTCATATCCGTCCATGTAAATAATAGATTTGTTCGGTTTTTATCATGTTCTTATTTCGTGTCGGTAAATACGAGGAAATTTTCTGGATTAATATGGCATTTTGATAAAAGTTAAGTTAAAACAGAAATCTTGCTGTTTTTTAACATTTCATGAAATAGTTGATGTACATGAGTTGCGGTCGATTAATACTTGACGAAGTAGAAATCCATGTTACATGTATGTATATTTTCTTTGATTAATCATCTCACGAACCTGATATAGCACCATGTGATTTTTTTTCTAATATTAAAGTCATAGAATTAAAATTTGCTTACTCCATTTATACATATACACATATATGTAGTTTTTCGTGCAAGGCACCAGTCTCGTTCGTCATATGTGGCTCATCTAAAAGTTAATTCATTTTTATTGCATTTCGCTGAACCCCTTTATTTATTCGGTCGCTCACTCGGTATTTCAAGTGAAAATTCCGATAAAAATAAATTGGGCGTAGTTTAAAAACAAGTTATATTGAAAATTTCATCGCCATAAAAAAATCGGACGTCACTAGGTCTGGATAATCGGTCGGACCACATCGAGCCTACCAAGTGACTCATCACCTTTTCCGGTCATAGAAGTGCGCGACGCGCTCATTTTGAAATGTCATTCACGCGTATGTTAATGGTGTTTGCGAGTTCTTGGAATTGGAGGTTAAAGCCTCTCCCGAACTTTTTTACTCACTTCTAACTTCGTTTAAAGTTGCAATTAATAAATTTTTACCTCTCTAAATATTTGTACACTCTTCATCTTTTTTTTTCTCTCTTTTCTTTCTAGTATAGTGATTGATTGAATCGGCACTGAAACAAAATCGAATCGATTTTTCCTGTCGGCCTACTTGTATAAATTTCAGTGGCATTCACCTTTTTCCTTCGACCCGAGCTAGCGCCAATAATATTTTGGCAACAGCGCCAAATTGTCGAAATTTTCAGTGTGGAAATGGGGGAGGGATAAATTTTTCTATTTTAAATAATGGGAAAGTCGTAGTTTTTGTGACATTTTACGAACACTCCCGTATGTTTTCTAGAAAACGATCAGTGTTGGCTTTGATTGCATTTGCACGTGTTGCAAATTCACATGACACTTATAGGATATTTAAAAGATATCGGTACAGGTTTTGTTAAAAATCATTAAAATGAAAAAAATGACAAATACCTACATGGTTCGATCACTGTCGACTCGATTGTATATTAAAATATAGTGCGCATGCATTACATTCATTTGTTTTCGCATACTTTAACAATTAATATCACAAGTAGGCAATGGAAAACAGCTGATTAAAGTGGAATTTTGTTGTATCGTCTTCACACGAACACAACGAGCTATAAATAATAAAATCGTCATTATCAGTGACTTTACGTTTTCCGTGACGCGTCGGTCTCATTAATCGTACACAGCCTGGATACCGCAGCCACCTTTGACTCGAATATTAAAAAAAAACCAACCTATTTTTTTTCGGTTTGGATACCCACTTGGCAACAGTTATCAATAATAAAATATCGGTGGCGTTTACGTAGGTACGACTTGAGCGCCAGCTACGTCACACCACTGTATGCCGTAACGTCATGAGTTTTTTTGTTTGATGTGTAATCTCTATCAAAATTTTACTATTATTGGTCGATTGCGTTGCCTTTTTGGGTCGTCAGGTTTAATAGGCCGGAAAATTCCATGTCATGCGGTTTTTGAATTTATAATATTGAATAGAAAAACAGCAATTTCGGTATTTGGTGTTTAGAAGGTTAAGCCGGAAAGGATCCAATCTCTAGGTTGGGCTTTTTCGTAGAATTGTACTAAATATAGTATAATAATGGTATGGATTTTTGTGATAAATAATCAATTTTGGAGTTTCATGAATTATTTCATAGGAAACAGATATATTTTTGTACAGAGAGAATAAAAATGTTACCTTTAGTTTTACAAAAGAGTTCTCAGTGAAATAAAGAAACCCTCTGTTTTTTCCCTATTTTTCCTTTCTAAAAATATATTTCTAAATCAGACAAGACTGATTTTTTACACATTTATAGTCCCTTTTTTTCAGATAATCGTCGGAAGTTATTTATGAGAGTGTCTCAGGAATTGCAACGCCCACGTAAAAATAAGGTTACCATACGTTCCATTATTGTATACTATGACCCACTTGAGATTACTCTACAGTTTATTGGTGTATTTTAGTACAATATTTAATATCCATTAACATAAGCAGCCCAAAGCCGGACCGATAGTTTTTACATTATTTTAAATGCAAAACTTAAAATTAATATATTTTTATTTAAAAAGAAACAAATTTTTTGAACACATTTCATTTTTAGAATATGTCTATGAACTACATCGCAACAACTTCCCCTAACAATCACGACCTTGACGATTTGGCACATACGCCGCAGGTAAATTTCCGGAAGAACCGGTTAAAAACGTATTTCGGTTCGTCGGAGGGTCGCCTTAGTGATGACGCTAACGATGACGACGAAGTATAATGGTGATGATAGTTTGCTGAGTGCCATTCGGTTGTTGCTATGGGACTAGAAGATGGAATATCGTAGACGATCACCCCTGAACGTTTCTGTCGCTATGGGTGCTACCTCGGTACCGCGACTGTGTCTATTTATGAAGTCAGGTACCTGAAGTAGCGCGCGTAGAGGCAATATTATGTGAACATCAATCATGAGTATATCTTGAAATAGGGATTTTTTGAAATGTGGTATTTAAATTTCAATAGGAATGTTGCCAAATGTACTAATTTATTTGCAAATCTCCGAATTTGTCTTTTCTATCTATTCGGAATGACATTGTAATGTGGCCACGTTGCCAGCCTAATGAAATTAAGTTTCCAAAAAAAATATTCAAGTCAACTCTAATTTTACTCAAAAGGACCTTCAGTTTTTCTGGCAGCATTAAAAAAACTGTAGTAGGCGACGGATGCCAGTTCAATATTTATTTTTTGCTATTGTTCAATTGTTTTATTTTTTGTAAGTTGCGTCTCCAGTCGTATCGTAATTGTAGGACTCCTTTACATTTTTCCAATAGTTAAAGTTCACAAAAAAGTTCCAAAAATTGATACCATAATTTGTAGAAAGTAAAGTAGAATTGTAACCATACAAAAGCAGTTTTTAAGTCGAAAAGAAGAGGTCAGTCAGAGCGTTACAGTTGTTGATTTGATTGATGATTGTGAACGCAAAAATAGCTTCCTAATGATCAATTTTAGGTACATGTTTATGGTTAGTCACATGCCTATTGTACTTCATCAGGTGCTCTGGTATTATTAATTCCCGACACCTGTTGGAGTACACTAATTATGTGATGATTGGATGTGGAATGAGCAACAACAAGTAGGAAAAAATACCTTTTTAGCTTATTTGTTACATGAATATTGCAATAAAGTATTTTTTTTATTTTGAAGTCTATTTTGTCTCCAACACCTTTTCTAATAAAACATATGTTTTATGGCCTATATTTGCAACTTGGCTGACATCAATTCTATAATCCTGTAATATTTAGGTATTTGGATACGATTCATATTCTTTTCCGTTCAATTAAATATTCCAGATGATATTCTGGCGAATTCGCCATTACACCAATAACAATAAACAAAATTATTTTTTGCTTATACTTATCGATAAATATTTTCTTTGAAAACTACACTCCCTTCATATCGTATTATATGATATCAGAAGAAATTTTAATTCAAAGTTCGATTTAAATGTCCCGCTCGTAAAATCAATTCTGCCCAATGAGCGTTGTTGTCGCTTATTCTACAAAATTCGTACAGTTTCAGCCTACCCCTAATCATGGTTGCCAACTTGATAGATTAATCACCAGATTGGTGGGATTTTCTATGTTTAGGTGTTTTTCTCGTGCTGCTTTTTTTGTAATCAATTGTAATACATTTTTTTAATCTTCGTGTTCAAAGTAAGGCTCCACAAGTACAATGCAAGACTTTTATTGTTAAAAGTGTAATGGAAACCGTAATACAAGAAAAGTTATGAGAAATAATGAAAAATTAATTATTATACTCTCTCCAAACCAACACCACGCCATGATAACTACAAGCATTGCCCTGGAAACTAGCCTCCAATGGTGCCATGACAACTCTTGTTGCGTGCACCCATCAATCTTACCAGATTATTTTAATAAAATTTATAATTGAATTGTAATTATATTTTATTATCTAGTACTTTATTACTAATTAATAATGCCAAAAAATAATAAATCAAAAAAAGAATTATCCACAAAATATAAAAAAATGTGGGAATTAGACCCTCAACTCAGAGGTAAGTGAAAGGCTTTTGTATTTATTTGATTATTGCAAACATAAAATAATTACCTATTTTAATTTTTGTAGTAGAATTTATTAGAAACAATACTAATACAAGTTTGTGTTTTTCAGATTGGATTTCGACCGATATTAGTAACTTGTTTGAAGCTATATTGCAAAACGACATTGAAAGCGGACAAATTAGATTTAGTAAAACAAGCCACTTCTGAGAAACACAAAAAAAAAACAGTTGCGCAATCAATTAATGGAATTTCAGTTCAACATCCGACTTTGGTGATTTTTTCATTTGAAAATTCTAAAATCGTAGAATTTAAAATTGCGGTCTTCATTGCGGAGCATTGTTCTATCAATATAGTAAATCACTTGAGTGAACTTCTACTTAAACTCGATCCTCAGGCTAGTGTTTAAGCTACAATGTACTAAATGCACAATGTATTACTATGTACTGGGGCCTATGATGTTGTATGATTTGTAAAAAAAAATTTGAAATTCTCCTTTTTCTATCATAATTGATGAAACAACCGATCATTTCACATTGAAAGCGTTACATATTATGGTTCGCTTTTTTTTTTGGCGCTACAAGAGAAATAGTTACTACATTTTACAGACTGATCGAAGTTGCCAATTCGGATACATTAAGTTTTTACAAGTTAATTACCCAGCAATTTGCAAAAAAGACAATTTGAAGATAAATTATTTGGTTGGCATTGGGACAGACAATGCAAACGTAATGGTTGGCAAAAACAATTCAATGACGAAACTTTTGAAGAAACAATTACCTGATCTAGTTATTATGAAATACGTTTGCCATTCTTTACACTTACGTACTGAGAAAGCACCTAAGTTTTTACCTCTCCAACTAATCTTTCTTGTGACAGAAATTTGTTGATGGTTTTCATACAGCCCCAAACAAATTAAAGAGTATCGAAATCTATATGAAACAATGAGTAACAGCAATAGTAATCCCAAAAAATCCAAGATAAGTGATACTCAATGGTTGGCTCATTACGAAGTAATTTGTAGATACTATATTGAATCAATAGGAAAAGTTGAAGCTGTTATTTTTCTTGTCAAAAAATGATGACAAATGTTATATGAGTAGACAATTGTATGTTATAATGAATAATGTTGAATTGACGGCGTTCCTAGTTTTCCTGAAATATGAATTAAGAAGTGTAATTTAGTTGAATTTACTTTTTCAAAGTGCTTATCATTGTTGATATCAACCTACTAAGATTTTTGTTGACTTATACCTACTGTACAAGAATCTACTCCAAAAAATTGTTGTGCCTTTTTAGCTATAGAGAAAGTAAAACTACATTTACAACCACTTCGATTGGTAACATACTTGGAATTCGAAATGTAAAATTGACATTTGTCAAATAAAAATGAGTGATTCTACTAAATCAGTAAAAAAAATTATTTGACAAATGTCAATTTTACATTTCGAATTCCAAGTGTGTTACCAATCGAAGTGGTTGTAAATGTAGCTTAAGAGATGCAAATTTGATTGACTTTGACTTCATTAAGTATTTAACCCATTAACACCTGAGTAATTTTTTTTTGAATTGACTATTTTTTTTAATGATTTTATGATGGAATAATAGAAACCTAACCTTAAAAAGTCATCAGTTTTCCGTATGATAAATAATACCAGAGGCATTAATGGTTTAAAGCACTCATCGTCAATGTATTTCCGATATGATTTCCACGAAGTTACAAAAAATATATATCTTGCAACACTTTCTCGAATGTAAAACGTTCCTAATTTGTTTAGTTGAGCAAATTCTCCAGAAAATTTAAAAATTGTGAGAATGATTTCCAGTTTATATCCAAAGATAGCTACATCTCAAGTGAATCATGTTTAACGAATGGAAAAGAGAAATTTCAAAGAAATCTTGTGTTCGGTCACAAAAATTTTATTGAATCAGAATGGGATCAATTACAGAATATATACTGGATAAAAGTGGATAATTCTGTCGATTTGTACACAGAAGTTTCTGATAATCGTGATGATGCTGGCCATAAACGCTTCGAAAATATTTCAAAATTTGCATTTTCATTATTAAGTATTCCGCTTTCAAATGCGAACGTTGAAGGAGCGTTTTCTATATATGGGATTATAAAAAAACAAATTGCGAAATAGATTGTCGATTGAAAATCTTCAGAGCATTGTGATGGCAAGATTTAATTTGCAAAGAAATGGGTTCTATACCAATTTTGAACCAACGCAAGAAATGTTGAATCTTTTTAAAGTCAATATATAGGTATGTCTACAAAAATCCAAATGTAGTATAAGAAGTAACAGAAATTATAAATTTTATTATAATATTTGACTAATAATTACACTGATCCACGGGGAACTTTTTCTTAATTGAAAAATGGGCATTTCTTATAGAAATTCTGATGCTGAACTCAAATCTGGCCGCAGAATTGTTCTGCTACGTCGGAGTTTTGAGATATTTAGGTTTAAATAGTTAAAAAATAGTATTATTAACCGATTTCAAAAGCTTATATACCGTATACCTGCCAAATTAACACTTGACATATACAGGGTGTCTCACGGTAATTTACCCACCTAATATCATCGCCCCTGTACATAATAGATAAAAAGGTTTCAGACAAAAAGTCAATCATTGAAAAGTCTCTTTTTAAAAAGTATAAAATTATGTATACAGGGTGGCCCAAAAACCATGTACGACCACCAACTTCATTTTTTCGAATGGGACACCCTGTATTTTATCCGAAATTTAGATTTCTTGTTTCAGTTTGAATCAAAAGTGTTTAAACTTTTTTTGCGAATTGTCAACCGTTCTCGAGATACAAAAAAAATTAATAAAATAAATTTATGCATAATATTCGAAGAAAAATAAAAATAAAATTAAATTTGTAGATCAGTGTAATTCTCATGTGTAAACTTATGATATCGATAAATTTAAATAATTTTTTTTTGCAATTGAATAATTATTATCAATTTTTACATTTTATTCTATCGGCTAATTGTTAAATTAAGCAATTATAGTTTATCCATTTTAATTTTGAGATTACGTCATTACAAGACAAATGTCACAGTGACATGCATGTTTGCCAAAATGTGTTTAAAGTGTAAACAAAATACCCATATATATAATACTACTATATCGCGTGTTGTAGCAAAAGCCCGGGTCAAAAACAAGAGTATAGAAAATATATGTCGGCACCGTTCGGTTGACTTCCAAGCTGGTGCGCATGCACCAGCTAGACCAATTGAGAAGCTCGTATGTTTGTATATGTTTATATTTTTTAAAGAGGTTAGGTATAACTACACATTACTGTGGTTTATTATTTCAATTTGTATTTTAACTCATATAAATTTGTTTATTATTGTATATTGCACTGTGAAATTTACGATGGTCGAGAAGTGTTTGTTGTGCGGGGAAGTAAGAAGAAAAGGTTCTGTTTCTTTACACAAGTAAGTTGAGATTTTTATTTTTCATTTTTATTCTACTTCATAATGGTATAATAATGCTTTTTTAGGTTCCCTAGAGACGATGACCTGCGTAAACAGTGGATAAAATTCTGTAAACTTAATGAACATACAGACGATGTCAGGAACATCAAATTGTGTTCAAATCATTTTAAAGAAGACAGTTTCATGGGATACCCCTGCACAGGTTATCCTAAACTTTTGAGAAGTAACGCAGTTCCATCTTTATATTTCAATAAAAAAGGAAAAAACAGTAAGTAAATGAATACTTTAAAATTTGTATACTTTAATTATTATTTAAAGCTGCAGGAATTAACGTTATTGAGACTGTTCCTACTACTCAGAAGAGACTAAAACAAACAACTGTTAATGAATTCGCACATATTTCTGAAATCACACTAATGCCACAGATAAGTAATTTTGAAGATGTTACGCAACATACAAATGGTAAGTTACATTGTTGCATACATTTTAATGAAAAATTTAAAGACTTACATTATTTTCTTGAAATTATTGATCAAATTTTTTATACATATAATAATAATACATAATGTAAAAAGTTAATTATGAAGTTTTTATTTAATATGTTTAAACTTATGAACTAATTAATATTTTAGAGATTGGTCCTAATATAGAAAGCGAAAATCAAATTGAAAGTAGAATTAAAACACCAAAACATCAACATCAAAATAATACACCACTGGTGCAAATAGATTTTAATAGTGAAAGCTCCATGAAAAACATAAATGGTAAAATAAAAAAACAATTGATTTCAATCATTTGTAATAACAAGTTTTAAGTCTTAAGCATGTGTTATAAATATTAATAAACTTTATTATTATTTTCGTAACAGACTCTTATGGGGAAAACGAAAATATACATCCACTGAAACGCAGGCGTTACCATGAACCACGTTTTGTGGGAGAAATTCAAATAAAAGATTTTGCAACACCTAGAAGAGCGAAGAGAACTCTAAAATTAATTAAAGAACAAGATAAAAAAAAATCGAGAAAAATACATACCCTGCAAAAATTGTCACATAAAATGAAGCAAAGAATATACACATTAAAAGAATTATTGATTCATTTAAAAGAAAGAAAATTAGTAGAACGAGATGCAGCAGACAATATTTTGGTATTTATTATTCTATTATTAAAGGCATGTATGTGTAAAGACATGTGATACACAATGTGTATGTACATGTTTTTATTATATTATTATTTTATTGTATTACACATACGTTACACGTGAACATCATTCTAGATTTTAATAGCATCCTGGAATCTTTGCAACTAAATCAAACAAATTTGGATTTTTCCAAATTAAAATGCTATTAAAAACTATTATCCTACCGATGGTTAGGTCTCCAAATCGTCAAATGACTAGTCGCTTTTCGACAAAGGCCTTCATCATCTCTGTTTCTCTTAAAAATCCTTGGATGGGCTCGCAGTTGAATTTTTTTTTTCAGAACAGATTGAATTAATAAAATTTATTATGAATAATAAATTTTATAGAATAAAAATTTACAAAATAAATTCATTTTGGTTTTATTTAATTTTTCAGGAAATAATACCGCTAAGTGTAAGGAATATTGTAAATAGAAAATTGAGAAAAGGAAAATATTCACCTGAAATTCGAAGTTTTGCTTTAACACTTCATTTTTACTCGCCGAAAGCGTATAATTACGTGAGAAAAACATGGGAAAAACTATTACCTCATCCGGCAACTCTCAGAGAGTGGTATAAAGTAGTGGATGGCTCTCCGGGATTTACAAAAGAGGCTTTCAACGCCATTTCAATTAAAGCTAAAAATGAAACGATCATTGCCAATTTAATATTTGATGAAATGTCTATTAGAGAACAGGCAATATATGGCAATGGTACGTTTACGGGAACCATTGACCTTGGTACAGCTAAAGTACAAGAGAAAGATAGTGCAACTTTAGCTAATAATGCCTTAGTGCTTATGTTAGTTGCTTTAAATCAACATTGGAAGATTCCAATTGGCTATTTTTTAGTCAAGACCCTTTCAAGCTTAGAAAAGGCTAATTTAATAAAAAATGCACTTCATTTATTACACGAATCAAATGTGAAAGTGTTTTCGATCACATTCGATGGCTTAGCCAGCAATTTTAATATGGCAAAAATTTTAGGGGCAAGTTTCGATGCTGATAAGGACGGCAATTATAAAGCTTTTTTTATAAACCCAGCAACTTCAGAGCCGTGTTACATATTTCTTGATGCTTGCCATATGCTAAAATTAGTAAGAAACACTCTAGGTGAAAAGAAGTGTCTTAGGATTAAGAATGAAAAAATCGAATGGCGATTTATAGAAAAATTAGAGAATTTACAACACACAGAAGGCTTAAAAGTGGCAAACAAATTAACAAAGAAACATGTTAATTTTCAAAACAATAAAATGAATGTGAAAATAGCATTTCAAACATTAAGCGAAAGTGTTAGTAAA
>JABRWK010000001.1:1687853-1714978 GCA_013372445.1 Hypothenemus hampei | reverse complement strand
ACCTAGATCACAACAGTATCAAATCAAAATGGGCATTTTCGAATTAAGTTATTAATACACCCGTAAATAAGTGCCATTTTCACATATTTCAGTTTTTGAATTGATACTGTTTTGATATAAGTGTGCAATATATGAAGTGCTTTAAATTATTATATTAAGTATTAAAAAATGTATAAATTTTATAACTTAAAAAGGGCCACTGAGAGACAATTTTTTAAAGTCATATTCGTGTTAATTTTACAAAAACATTTATTTTTGCAAAGTTTCATCAAAATCAAAAATGAATAAGCTCTTCTGCATATTTACCTGATTGTTGCATTAATTTTTTTTTTAATCATTTGTAATTTGTTTAGGGAAAACAACTCCAGCTTTTGGGGTCAATCTCCACCCAGTAGAGCCGAGCTAGATAATCGTGCTAACCAATTGAACCCAAATAATCCTAGATACTACAGTTCTAGGGGCAATGAGGACGGAGCAGAGTATAAAGGAGGGCATTCCGCATCTTCATGTACTTTGATATAACACCGTTAGGCCTCCCACAATTTGAAAGTTTTTGTAACTCAAAGTGTTTTTACGTTAATTTGATTTTGAAATTATAAAAATTTGACAATAATTAATAAAATTGTTAAACATCTTTATTTAGTTATTTTAAGTTTTGTTTATTTGAGGTCCTCTAAACTACTCACATCCACCTCACTGCAATAAAAAATAAAAAATATAAGATAAGTTGCCGGATTATGTTCGAGACAATATTTCTAATTTGAGATTCAGATTGTTGCTCCGTAAATACCTGGAAACATATCTCAGCCCATGAGCGCCTAAATTACTATAACTTTCCATATTAGGTTTTTGAAGAAGTTCTTCATTGAAAGTTTTTATCATGTATATCCATACATTTTCGGTGTGAGAACCATCCAGCGTTTGAACTTCATAAAGATCTCGAATATAGAAATTCGGATGGTCCTCCAACTGGTCCAAGTTGTGAAGCACCTGATCGTCCACCTCATAAACTTCTCCTTTTACATTAAAACCCTTTCCTTAAAATTATTAAATATCATATCTTTATTTCTATTGTTTAAAGAAATTCTTTCAATACGGACCTGGGGCGTACAGTAGAAAAGGTATGTTATATTGAGTGCCGATAATCAACGGAAATTTTTCCTTAGTTTGAGCTTCGAAAAGAAACTTCGCCTGATTCGGGTTCGACTCCAACAATCCATGGTTCGGTTCGCTCCGTTTTAAGGTGCCGTAAACGAAAACACGGTGCAACGCCATCTGTAAAATAAACCTGGAGTTAAAACGTTCAGTTCGACACTGAATTCAAGTCAACAACAGCTTAACCGTGGGTCTTACATAATTGCCAGATGCTTAGAACTTATCCCATGTATATTGGGTCATTTAGGAAAGATAAGCGGTACGTATAAGCATTTTGCTGTTTGTGGAATTTCTAATCAGCTCAATCTGGCAACATTGTTTATAGACGCCCGAACAGCTGATTAAAATGCGATGGGCCGTTGCGGCCTACTCGACGCGAATTTTTATAAAACATCCTCCCACATTCTTTTCTGATAATTTTTTCCACTGCCATTCTTTACACTTACTTCCTGTGCAACCGTTGCAATTCAACCAGTTAAAATGCGGTCTTCGTGGTAGATGTTGAAAGGAACTCGTCTTCTTCCTGTGAGGTGAGACCTACTTGATTCAATCGATTTTAGTTTGTTTAAACTGGATTAAAGCGGTATTAACTTGTCTTCATTTGTTTTTGTTAACTAAGATGGCGAATGGCAACTGGCTATTTTGCATTTCGGAAGAATAATCACTAAAATTATCATGGACTATTTGATTGTAACATCAAGGTGAATAACAGTACCATAACAGCAATGGAAAGTTATACCCATAGACCTATTAAATTGATTTTTCAGGAGTTTAATATGGATGATCTTGAGCTTGGTTTGCACATTGATGATGCTCAGCTCACTTCTAAGTCCTAGATGGATCAATTCGGATCCTCAAACGGTGACTTTTGGCAATGAAACTTTAATTTTTACACCAAGTTTGGGCGTTTACGCAAAATGCAGTAGACCTATTAGCAGAAATTATTCAAGATGCACATTGATGTCTGCAGAAGGTTTCTTGTTAGCAGATTCAGAAGTTTATCCTACAGTTTGGAAAGCAGCCACTGTTTTTTTGGCAATGGGTAAAAACTTGCATGAATCTGACCATAGACGTATTACAAACATGGTTTGTATGAATGTTTTTAGGCTTGTTTATTATGGGTTTTACAGTGTGCACAAGTCTATTAAGTTGTTGTGTTCAAAGCTTGTTTAAGAAGAGTATTTTTACGCTTTCAGGTGCCGCCCAATGTATAGCAGGTGATGTTTAATAAATTTTACGTATCCACTTTTGATTACTAATCATGAATGTTTATAGGTATGTGTTTTATAATGGGCGTAATGCTTCAACCAATGGCCTGGGGTACGCGTAGGGTTCATAGATTGTGTGGAGATGACTCTTCGCCATATTATTTAGGTCTTTAATACCTACTTAGCTTATAAATTCATTTAAAAATCAAATTTTGATTTTAGGAAACTGTTCTTTAGGCTCTGGACTTTACGTAGCAGTAGCCAGTACCATTTTAACTTTTATTTGCGCCTGTTTGTCTTTGCCAGCTGACAAATCAACGAGCAGCGACAAAGTTCAGGAAAAAATCTATGAGGGACAAACTTTGATATGTCTCACTTAGTTTAACAGGTTTTGATCTGACTATTGCCCCACGCACTAATATGCCTTGACTGATTGATATACTCAATATTTTTTTACTGCACTGTTTTATGTGTTTGTGTAAGATAACTAGAAAAAAGATAATAAAACTTGAGAATTTAGCAGCCTCGAAGAGCGCTATCCTCTGAATCCTGTTCAATTCCGTAAGATTTGGCATATTCTTTGTCTACGATTTCAACAGTAGACGAGATATACCACGCCTACATTGATAGACAGTTTCAGAGCCACTTTACCCACGGACTGAGATGCAAGATTTGTTCTCTTGTTTCTAGTCTTCTTGACTGTGTTTTATGTTTTTATATTCTTATATGAACTATATTAATGTATTTTTTACTAAATATAATATTGTGCTTAAATTGTGGTATTTTTGGAATTTTTTTGGCTTAACATTGTAGCTTATTTCAAATTGAAATACACAATAAGAAGTCCAGTGACAGTTTTCAAACATTGGTTGGCTAAAATTCGTAGTAGCCCGAGCCACATTGTTTAATGTTGAAAATCTGTCAAAATCAGCTGTTGTCCAAAAACTAGACGTCATTTTTCTGTCAAAAATAAGGTTAAGTGAGTTATGTTTTTAGTAAATAAGCGTAAATTAACAAGAAATAGTTTTAATTTCGATTAGAACAAGCTATGTGGTCGTTTTTCTCTCGCGATCCATCTAAAGACTTTAATTTTGAGATCGGTGACAGGGTCCCGGAGTTCGACAAACGTAGCGTATGGACCCTACATAAAGGCAAGAGGAAGGTAACTTCTAAACTCAATAAAATACACTTTTTCACAGTTGATCATGCAGGGTAGCAATGAAGAGGTGTCTGTGTTTGTTTATGAATTAAAATCTGGTTCGGAAGCACAGCTGGAAATCGCCAAGAGTGCAGTAAAGCGTCTGAAAACCCTTAGGCATCCAAGCATCCTTACGTATATTGATAGTTTGGAAACAGAAAAGGTTCTTTATCTGGTTACTGAGTATGCAGAACCCGTTGACTGTCATTTACAAGGCGTGCCTCTCGAGGAAGCTCAAAAAGATTTATATGTTGCTTGGGGTGTCTTTCAGATCACTGTAATTAAGAAAGTAATGAATAAAATAATATAATTATTATGGATTATTGTAGAGGGCTTTATCTTTCTTAAATAATGATGGCTGTTTGAAACATAATAATGTAAATATTTGGTCAGTATTTGTTAATAATTCTGGAGAATGGAAATTGGGAGGAGTGGAATACGTGTCAAATGCTCAAGAATCTTGGACGAGTATATATAAAGTGACTACCAGTTTGGAGGTGTACGATCCCCCAGAGAAGGAGGATCCCAGTAAACAACGTTTAATTACTAAATGGTACTGTGTTGGAATTTTTTCAATTAAAATTTGTTCCCTAATTTTTTTGGTTATTTTGCAGTTCTTCAGATATGTGGGGTCTGGGATGTTTAATTTGGGAGGTATTCAACGGACCTCTTCACCAACAATCTGATTTAAAGAAGTCCGAAAGAATTCCTAAACAATTAACGAATTTATATGCAGAACTGGTGGGCTCTAATCCTCAATCGAGACCGAATCCTGCAGATATTATTACCAGATGTCGGAAATTGGGTGGTTATTTTAAAAACGACTTGGTTGATACATTACTATTCCTGGAAGAAATCCAAATCAAAGATAAAACTGAAAAGAACCGATTTTTTTCGAATTTAACTCCACATTTAGACAATTTTCCCGATAATATTTGCAAACACAAAATTCTGCCTCAGTTGATCACTGCTTTTGAATACGGAGATGCTGGATCTGCCGTTTTAGCGCCAATGTTTAAGG
Organism: Hypothenemus hampei; assembly: GCA_013372445.1. Classification (NCBI taxonomy): domain Eukaryota; kingdom Metazoa; phylum Arthropoda; class Insecta; order Coleoptera; family Curculionidae; genus Hypothenemus; species Hypothenemus hampei. The sequence continues at coordinate 1,710,396 of JABRWK010000001.1, read as the reverse complement.
CACGGAAATAAAATATATTTAAAAAAATACATTTCAATCAATAGTCGTTTTAGCTGGGACAGTTGTTGGACGAAGCAGAATATCAAAAGAGAATCGTGCCCTGTGTGGTGAAATTATTTGGAAGCAATGATAGGGCCACTCGGTCCCGTTTATTACAACAATTGGACCACTTTATTGGACATTTGCAAAGCAGTACCGTAAACGATCAGATATTCCCGCAGATTGCTCACGGATTTATGGATACGAATCCGACAATTCGAGAACAGACTGTCAAAGTAAGGAAAAATCATGAATTCTAAACATTTGCATTGAAAATGATTCGAATTTTAGTCTGTGATACATTTAGCGCCTAAATTGAACTACAATAATCTGAATGTAGAGATTTTAAGGCATTTCGCTCGACTCCAAGCGAAAGACGACCAAGGAGGTATCCGAACAAACACTACTGTTTGTTTGGGAAAAATCGCACATCATCTACATCCACAAATCAGACAAAAAGTTTTAATTTCTGCTTTTGTTCGTGCCATGAGAGACCCATTTCCACCTGCAAGAAATGCTGGCAAGTGTTATTTTTTCGTTTTAAGTTTTTTTGTGATAATCGCTCTGATTTTCCTATAGGAGTGCTGGCATTAGCAGCTACACAACAGTACTATTTGCTTGCGGAAGTGTCACAAAGAATCTTGCCAGCCTTATGTCAACTAACGTTGGATCCAGAAAAATTTGTTAGGGATTCTGCTTTTAGGACTATAAAAGGCTTTCTGGGGAAACTAGAAAAAGTTTCCGAAGATCCCAGTTTAAGAGAAAGCATGGGTAAAATTTAGCATTTTGTTTTTGTTTGTTTTGATTGTTTCTATCTGTGTTTTTTTTAATAGAGGCGGACGTAAATACGGCTACGCCCAGTTTAAGTAATGCTGCAGCCACTTGGGCTGGTTGGGCAGTGACTGCTGTCACTGCGAAATTCTATCGTAGTCAATCAGATACCGTTAAGTCAATGAACACTTTTGCCAATAAAATTCTTAACAAACCAGGCTCTTTAGGTAAGACATATTTAAAAGAATCAACGAAAAACTATAAAATTCATTGAATAGAACAACCTTCAAGTAGTAGTATTTCGACTACTACCTCCAGTGTCACTTCTATGACCTCCTTGGAGCACGAGGACAACAGTAAAGGGAACGATTCAGTATCTGATTACGATTACGACCAATGGGGCGACAATGACAATTGGGGCGATATTGAGGTAATGTTATATGCCTGTCTAAGTTCGTCAGTGTCAGGAATTGAGCGATATGAGCTACCAAAAATATACATTTTAATTTTAAAAGAAATTAATAGTAGTCAAACGATGCTTATCATTATACCAGTACCACTTTCAAATATTATTGGAGTCACCTTCATCGTTTTGACTCCATGTACTTGGCTTCAATTTTTCCTGCAAAAAGATAATCTTAAAATAATTTCCAAATGTTGTAGACGTAAATAGGAAGAAATTTAGTGATTTTGTTTCTAACAAGACTCAAACAATGAATTATATTGACTTTTTAGACTGGAGGTCAAATGGCAAGCAGTAGTGGAAGTGGAGGTGTAACCGGAACTCAAAGTGATCCGACTAGTCCTCCTTCAGGTTCTGGGGCGAAAGTGACTGGTGATGGTTGGGACAATGAAGAATGGGGTAGTCTTGAAGAGGAATCAAAAGTAGGATTTTCATTAAAAGGTATTTTATATTATCATGTGATCATTTTTAGGACGCTGAAGCTGATTTAACATCTCCATCGGAAGCTTGGAGTCCATTAGACACCACTCCCATAATTCCACCTCAGAAATTGGAAAAAAATCGAAAACTTGGCTGGGATGACACGGAGTTTGAGCCCATAGATGAAAACACTAGTACAGGTAAGCAATATTGTCGAATTGTCATAATTCTTCTAATGTAATTCTTAATTTGGATAGGTAATCAAAAATTGGAAGAACCAAGGAAAAGAAGAGAAGAAAAGAAGGTTAACAGACAAAAAGATCTGGAAGCCAGAAGGGCTACCAGAACCACGGGAGGACCTATGAAATTAGGCACAAAGAAAATGTAATTAATGGCACCAAAGACAACTTCTTGTTCAGTACTCGCCTATCTCGTAAACGAATCAAGTGTTTACTTGTGAGGACGTTACACGTACGGCCCATTTTATGTAAATAACTTTTTGTATGATAACATTTTATATCTATACACGGCTCTATTAAAACAATCTTCAATATGTACTTGTAAACTTTACATTTTTATTTCAATTTGTTTTTTCAGTGTAATAAATCTACTAAAAACCCTTTTCAAATTACGTTTTTCTTCTTTAAACAATATATTATAGACTAATAATAATTTCATATTGAATATACCAACATACATACATCATGGTCTGAAAGCGAAGCCATTGCTCAATACATTAAAAAAATACTGACGCTTTTTTTTACTCACGTCACCCCGTTCATCAACTTTCAGTGAATGTGCTTTGTTCCAGCAAAGTAATGGAAACGTTCCAGAACTGGTCCTCCTCTACTGGAACAAAGCTTATAAAATGAACCATATGTAAAACCAAACATTTAATGTTAAAAATCATTTATTAAATAACTAAACCTCAGACAACGATAAATAACTAATATGTAATTGCTGATTACTATTATTGATCGGTTGACACATTGAAAGCTGAACAATAACTACTGTTTGAAATTCAAATTTTCCTAAAAACTTCTATATTTTGATGAAATTTTCCTCTTTCACTCCAAAGTCCATCTGTTTAACAGTCACAGCGTACTAGCATTCAGAAAATTATAAATGTAATATGTTTAATTTTAAGAGAAAATGCAAATACATATTAAATGTTGTGTCAATTGAAGAAACATTAAAAACTTAAACTTAATAGCAAAAAAATACGCTTATGGTCCTAACATATTTTCTTAAAGAAACATAATTTTTCCACACGCCCTGTATGTACAATACGTGTATGTGTTTTGTTTTTCAAATTTATACTGATAACTATTCCAATCCATGGACATATGTATAAATAGAACTATATTTTGAAAGTAAAACCAAATTTTGCCCTTAGCTGACATCAGTGGCATTAAATATGCCACTTGTTACACGTATAGCAAATGTCACGATTAACACCGCTTCAATCCGTCTACGTGTCAATATTACTAAATAGGACAAAAACTGATTTTTCTGGATATCAGAATCGGAAAGTGGACAAAAACTGCAAACGAATATCTGAAATTATTGTCACGGCCACGATATAGATAAAGTTCAAAGCTTTTTTACTTCATTCAAGCTTTGAAAATTGAATTTTTTGGAAAAACCTGTGGCTGATTTGTGAAATTGAGTATTACACTAATTTTTTTTTGTCATTGAACATGTACAGGGTAATGAAATACTGCACGTCACATCACTAACCTACCCTGTATTGCGAAATGAATAAGAAATAACAAAAAAGACACATTCATAGCCCGTCTCTGTATGAGTTAAAAGAAAACCGAAACTAAGCGGAAAGAATAACCATACCATGACTAGCATTTATTCACATCTGGCGGCGTTGCCAAATACTCGTCAGCCCTTTTATGATCGCTCAAAGCCTTGACGGTGTACTGGTCCTGGGGCAGATCAGATTTGCGACGCACCAAAGGTTTTGTGGCGTTACGCACCTTCTTCACGTCCAATGCTTCGCGTTCCAAATTTTCCAAATTGATTTCGTTGTTTTCTGTTTCGGGACTCGGTCGAGTCTCGCTAAATTCTGTCTGGATAATGGCGTAATCAGCGCTGGATTTTGCCAGATTGTGAACACGCTCCCAGAATTCTTCACGTTGCATTTGTCGTTCCTTTTCTCTAAAGAATTATAGATTTTTTCTTGTTTAGTGTCAAACAGTTTCTGGATAAACATCAAAAATAACATTCTTACTTTTGACGTTCCTGTCGATATTGTTGCGTGCAATCATCAAATAATTTCTGGTTCATTTCCATGAACAATTTGAGGGCGTTGTAGATTAGACCGTGTATCGTTTTGTTCCAGTGACTTTTCGAGTTTTTATACAGACTGGGAAACATTAGAGGCAATATTTCACCGGCATTTTCCGCCACCAACGACATAACATACTCGTTATTCCAATAGTAAAGGGCACGTTCAGCCACTTGAAAATGCGGTGAACTAACGCATTTCGAGAGCTGACGAAATAACGGCACCATTATCTAAAAAGCCAAAAAGTATATTAAAGTTTCAACTATCAAATCTATACGTTACTTTTTGAAACTCAGCCGGTTCAATAACATCCAAAATCTCTTCAAGCTCGTTAAGAAACATCACCTCTTTGGGACTATGAGTTTTCGGCCAATATTTCAATAAACTTTGAATAACGGGTTGCGTGAGCGATGGATCTTTTTCCAAAAATTGTACCACACAGTAAGCCAATTGTGGATGGTAAACTGATAGCGATTTCACTTTATGAAGCGGCATTAGGACGCGTAACAGGAACACCTTATGTTCCTCTTTCAAAGGTAAAGCGAATCCGTTGATAATGGAACCGAGAATTTCCAATAGTTCCGCTATACCATTATGATGTTCAGTTTCGTATATAAATCTATAATAGAGTCCGCTATAGCAACGGATTTAATAATACATTAAAGACAGAGCTCACCGATAAAACACATTGTTCATTTGTTTTCTAATAAACGCCCTTAAACTTAAAAATTTTCCATAGATTCGGTGCAAAGTAGTTTTTAACATATCTCGCTCTCTAGGATCCTCTGAATCAAACAGATCTAATAGTTGCAAAACGAATTTCTGATCGATATATCGTTTAGCAATATTCGCCTGAAAATCAGAAGCTTCCAGTACTCGCAAAAATAGCTCGTAGACCAGTTGCAGATGTGGCCAGGCGGCTTCCAAAGTCGGCTCGTCTTCTTCCGGATCAAATTCCGCTCCATTTGGATTTGATGATGGTGGTAGAGTACGAAATAGGTTCACAGCAAACTGAAAATCAAATAAAAACGTTAAAATCCAATGGTCCAATGTTAATATGAAAATATAATCGGTTACCATATTAACAGCCTCAGGATAAACGTTTTCAGTTATAACGCCCCGATTGTGAGTGATATAATCCACCATTTCGGTCAAAGCAGTTCGCTTTACCTCTTTCCATTTCAAATCCGATAATGGGTCGGAGGCAAAATCGAAGAGAACGCAACATTGTCGTAGTTTTTTTATGAATAATTCCTCGCGTTCTGCCAGTGGGGTTTCTAAGAAAAACATACAAATTCTACATTGAAAGCTCGTCAATAATTGAACTTCTATAAGGTATCGGGTGCAGTTAAGATTGTCTCTGGTACGTAAGTTAATTAATACTTCTATTTGGGAGAAGTAAGTCCCTATATAGGTAGTATCAAAGGTTCTTTATCAATTCAAGAGGTTTCCTTAAAATCAGCTCAGTTTTTAGCGCCAAAGTCGACAACTTTTGAAAAAGTACTGACCACCTGAAGTACCTTACCTTTCAATAATGGCAATTGAACGATGGGCTGCCGTTCCACCGCACAACTATTACCATCAGTTAACATTCCAGCGGTCCTACTTAACCCTTTCTGACTCAATTCGGTACCTTAAATACCCCCCCCAATGAAAACCCAATTACAAGCACCCAAATGAGGTAACGAACCGTAAAAATTCTTGCCAGAGAACCCGTTTTGAATTGTGGCGCTATCGGGCATCATCTTCAATGTGTCGCTGAGCGAATCGGCACTTGCGGAAGCCACTACCAGGAGATCGAGGCCACTATGAAAGGAGGGCGACTTGGGTATGCCGCCCTGGTTGTTCGGAAACGACTGCCAGCTCTTCAAAATTTATCATCAAAAAATTTTTGGTTTCTCTCTAGTATTTATGAGCGTTTATCTACCTGCTGGTATATGGAGGAGTGCACCATGGATGGCTCAAATTGACCAACACTTGATAACAGCGAATTCTTTGTAGAAACTACACGTATCGCTTACAATTCGTAAGGTTAACAAAAGATTTACTTGACCACTTTAATATCAAATTTACCATAATTTTAGGAAATGCTAATATTTCCGAAAATTCATGACTACAAATGCAAAAGAACAATCGGAAAAGCTTAACGGGAGGGTATGGATTATGCAAGACGTTGCCAAATGACCTGTACCGACCAGCAATAATGTGTTAGATATAAGGAGTATTTTGTCTATGGAAAGTAGTATGTGCTGGCAACCCATTGCCCAATCTGGCAACACAGTCACGATCTGGATTAACGCGGGGGAGAAAAACGAGCATGCGCTACCTGTTTGCATTCATCCCCCATCGCGTTTGGCCAGTCAATAAATAATATACAAGGGGTGCCTGATTAAAACCAAACTCACTGCTAAATACAGGGGATGTACCAAAAATTGAGGAGACGTGTTGAGAAAAAAATACAAGTAGTGATTTTTTTTTCATATTTGAGAGTATAATTACCTTTTAGGGTCGGTAAAGGTTCCAATTCCCTATTTTTGGTTATGTTAAAACGAGAACTAGAATGGCGCTTCTCTTTTTTCCCAAGGGGACCTTGTACGGTGCCCGCATTCAATTTCGACTTGTTCAAAGGGGTCAAAGGGGGCGGTCCCTGATGCAAATTCGCTTTTGGCTGCAAAAAACAAATCCTCGTTATTATTTGTAAATAATTGACAGTTTCTTTTTAAAGCTCACGCGATCGAAAACACTTTTTTCCTTTTTCTATTAAATAATCCCACAATATTGTCCATTATGTGCCACACAAAAAAATAGATTCGAATCGCAGTAGTAGTAAAAACAACTGCAATAAAAACAATGGCAGAGCTGCCAAAAATGTGCACTCGTCGTCGCCGACCGCGACCAAAATATTATTTAACGAAAACGTAAACAAAAGGCGCCTAAAAAGTGGGACTATAGTGGAACAGGCGCCTCCCCTGATGCTTACGTAATACATGGCATGTATACAAAAAAATCTTACAAATGTTATGTTTTCGTTTCAAAACTAAATCTGACAAGATTAAGAAAAACAAATGAACGAATATTATTTTTCTTATCAACTCACCTCTGTATCACCTCCTTCGCCATTACGTTTGCCCTCCTTAAACAAAAATACAAAATAAGGTTAACTTGCTTGCTGATCCTAGAATTGGACAAAGTAATCTCACCATAACGGAAATTGTTCGGTTTAAATCCAGAAATGCCAATCAAATTGGTATAAACGTGAAAAACATGACAAAAACAGGCACACGCAGTAAAAGGCCACACAGTATAAACACAAAAAACTTGGTGCAGTCAATTAATGGAAAAAACACTGCTACAACGATTGGATAAGTGATATTGTTTCGGATATAAAAAATATATGCGTTAAACGTAGAAAAAATTAAATTGAATAACAATTATTTAACTGTAGAGTTCACAAAGTTCACCGATTAAGCGATTAAGAAAAAAAACGGAAAAGATGAAAATGGCACTGAAACGTCAATTGTTGCTTTGACAGCCGACAACGTCACAAACAAAATTGATAAGTGACTTGGCTCTTCTTCTTTTATTTAATCTTTATCTAGACTGAAGTTGTATCCAACAATTTCCTTTCTTATTGTAAGCCAACATTAAAAATTCCATGTATTTGTCAGTATAATTATTGATGAATTATTTTTCCATGTTGACTGAATTTATTCTTCATATGGACAGCAAACATGAATGAATAAAATTCCATGTTACAGCCTCCAATGCCATTCCGGCAGTTTCAATAAATTAAATTTCAAATGAAATAAAAAAATGATTTCATATAATTAAAAAATAAAAACATAATGTTAAAACCTAAATGCAATATGATCTAACATAAATGCAGTTTTTCATTTTTAACATTTATCCGAGCTTTTATCCATTTATGAAGGTTAATATAAAACTATTCAGGTATATAATTGAGTTGGCAACACTGTTTTACGCCCTAGATAAAAATGAACAATAGACAAACACAGTTTTACACCGATTTGGTTGACTGAAAGCTTCAGAATCATTTCCCATTCTAGATAACTGGTCAGTATAATTAAATTAATTGAAGATAAAGTTTAACGATGATAAAACAGTAATTAAATTGGCTCTTTCTAATAGTATCAAATAGAGTCATATTATATAGAGCAGACAAGCTTCTTAAGAGCAATTTAAAAAGAAAAGGTCCCGTATGTATAAATATATAGTAGGCAAATTAAATTTTTCCATAGAAAAAGACTGTCATTTTTAATTGTGAAATTGGCTAAATCGATGGTAAATTATTTTATTACGGAAAAATGGTTAATTTTAATACGACTTTTTCTGGGGGAAAAATTAAATACACTAACTACTTTTCAACATGTCCAAACATATAACTTATATAACGGGATCGTTTTCACTTCTTAAATTTTATTTAGTTATTTTTATATGTCAATGGAACCAACATATATCTTTTGATGTTTTTTTAATTTTCTCTGTATTCTCTTCATTTATTGCTGTCAATTTTATCGAATTGGCAATTTTGACAACTCAACACTTGTCACTTGTCACAACAATTTGAAAATATAACCAGCAGAGGCCTAAAATTTTTTTGGAAAACTTATTCGAAATGTTTAGTAATTCCAATAGTAAAGACGTAAAATGGCAACATCCAAAAGATTTGTTAAAAATCCAAAAATTGCGTTACAAAAAAGAAGCTCTCCAAAAACGTATAAAACAAAATTCCACTTTAAAGGACCTCCAAGAGCTACCTACAACGTTTGAAGATGTTTTCAAAAGTAGAAAGCGTAAAAATCCGTTTGCAATTGAAAGTACTGATTCCAAAAAGCCAAAGTGCCAAAATGAAGATTTTTTGAATGAATCTTCTGATCAAACTCTATATAAACTGCTTAATAACAAGTGTGAGGTTCAAAACTCTCCTACAACATTTACGAACATTTTGTTAAACAATCAAGAGCCAGTTAAAGAAAATATACCTAAAGAATCTCGATGGTGTCCGGTGGATTGGACATTAAAACGTAAAGTGCGTCTGATCTCATCTGAGCCATTTGTGTGGTCAAAAAAGCTGAAAATCAGTGAAGAATCCTCAGGGGTGACCAGTTTTATACGTTGCCTTGACATGGATAAATGCGAATCGTCTTTGGATGTATCACCAAACGCAAAATTTCATCAGCGTTGCTTATATTGGCAACAGCCATCATTACCTTGGCTACCATTGTTTCCTAGGAATCCCTTCAAACCTGATTCTTCTGGTATTAGCTGTGCAACAATTAAAGCTAGTCTTTATGAAACCTGGACAGATAGCCTAAAGTCCTTGTTTCAGCTGATTAGAACTAGACAGTGTCCTTATTTTTATGTATGCGCCAATAGTTTTACTGCATTATTTAGGGCAGCAGGAATTGCAGGTTACACAGATGTCCATGTCATGGTCACTCCAACTAGCAGAGGCTTTAGACATTTATTAAAACAAGAAGATATTGAGTTTGAAATGCCTTTAACCGAGAAAGATTCAGATGAAAATTCTGTGAGTCTAGTTTGGATAATTGTTTTTAAGAAATTTACTTGATTGTCTTATTTTTTTAAGAAAGAAACTGAGATTCAGGGAGACGATGATGATGAGCCAGTGGACGATTGGTTATCTAATTTAGGAGTTCAAGAAGATGAAATTAAGAACATAAATTATACTCAGGTAAGAATATTGAATGTCAATTATTAAGAAACGAATGACATAGTACTCGTTTTTAGAATCAAATCACCCATAAATCTGAGTGTCAATTAGACCGTACTGATCAGAGTCTAATTTTAATAAAAGGAGTTGAAGTGAATGCCTTTTTTAACTTCCTTCTGAACTGCAAAAGTACTATTTCGCCCACCGGAATTCTAGCTGGAATACCACCTACTCTCCTAGCTCCAGTAGCGTTTTTATGGAGCTACCTTAGTCAGCCTTAAAGTACAGGAGAACAGAATTCGATCAGACACCAATGAATTTTACTACAATTGATTTGATCGGCCCAATTATGCCGTGCACAATTCAAAATATTTTCAATATAAACAGCTCTGATCGTAGTTTGACTATGACGTTTACCGATTTAGAAAGTACCAGGAGTTTCAGCAAAGTTCCCACACAGAGTGATGGTAATGACATATTTGGAAAAGAGAATTTGTCGGATTGTGGCCTTAACGACCTTGTTTTGAACCGGCTTTGTTCCAACGACAGTAGTAGCATTAGAAATGTGGAGTGTTTAAAATATTCTGGCGAAAGTAAGCGTTTTAGTTGGAGCTGACCATGAATATTTAATTTTTTATATCATATTTATTTTATATTTTTATAAATCATAGACGTTTACAAGCAATTTCCAGAAAGTGTCTAGTCTTTATTAAATGATCTTGAACTTTATAGCTGCTATGTAGCAAATGCCATGTTTACATTTGAATATGTAGCTAACTTCATGTTTAATAAGAAATAATTGTATAAATGGTTGCATATTAACAAATATTTTTTGCTCTTAATTCAAATTGTGATTTGTGAAACTTTTATTTAGCACTGAATATACATGTATAATGTACATTGTATATAGTATATATAATTGCGCAAGGGGTACTTGACCTAAAATACCTACCGGTTTACAAGAAGAGTGGTGGCATACTTGTTTGCTTGACCCCAATTTTCAGGTGTTTTTTTAGATTTCAGCTTCAATATAATCTGCAGAGATTAACTAAACGACGATTAATCAATATTTGTTAGGGGGTTTCACATCTAATCAGCAACAAATAGTTAAATGCTTTTGTTTCATTGTAAACTGATTCAGTAAAAACGCGATTTCGCATATGCGATGAACGTTTATTGGCTTTAAGAATAAATACGTTCTTATAAAATTTATCTTATCGCAGAAAAATTTTAAGTAAACTGGTCCCAATTAAAACCTTAGTGTTGCATGCTATTATTATTGTTGATTTGGAGTGAGAAGTTGCGTATATATTCATAATGGGCGGATCAAAAAGCAAAATTGCAGCCTTAACCGAGGAGATACTAGAGGAATACGTAATTTTGACGTATTTATCCAAAGCGGAAATCATACAGTAAGTATATCTATATCATTCGATTTTAGTTGGCCATTAAATTAGTTAATTTAGCATTTGCAAAGTATTTGGGCAAATGGATCGTGAGGAAATACTTCAGGATGTTAATACGCGATTCTCCTGTGAACAGGTCCAAGAAATCTTCACCCAATTAAAAGTAATCTAATCAATTACAGTTTTCTTTAAATAATACTTTGTTTTTGATTCAGTACAATCCATTTCAAGACCAAATCTTCAAAGTATTTTCGTCAAAAGGTGATGGTCGAATGTCTTTTGAAGACATCTTAGATTTATGCAGTGCTATGTCAGAAAAGTGTCCCGATAGTGTTAAAGCCGCATGGGCATTCCGGATATTAGGTAAATTATATTCAAATATTATTTGTCTGTAAAACGAATATGCGCAATTGAGTTAAATATTATAAACATTTCTATAGGCAACTGATATACGTACTACTGATTGCATATTTCCATATAATAATGGGTACGTTTTTGTATAGATTTTGATGGTGATGGGTATATCGGAAAGGGAGATTTGCGAGTTGCGATGGACCGTCTAACACGAGGTGCCGGCTATTTATTGCAAGTCGAACAAGAACACATAATAAAAACTGTGAGATTTCGTTATTTGATTAATTAACAATTCTAATTAAATACAAAATTGCAGTTGATGAATGAAATGGATTTGGAGACATCTGGCAAGGTTTCTGTTCAAGAATTCATTCATGCCGTGGGAAAAATATCCGAATTTCCACATTCATTTTGTTTTCGTGTCTAAAAGTAATGAAGTTTTAGTGGTTCTCCATTAAAAGATAGATGTTACATTATCCTCATCATTTCCTTCCAATAAAGCTGGTGCGATTATAAACGCCAGTTAGAGCCCTTTCGGGCATTAATGGTGCTCTGTAGGACCTTTCAAGAGTCAAGGGGTACACTAAGGGATCCTTGTATCTCACATAACGTTCTGGATATTTTAGGTATACGCTAATTTGTAGGGAAATATATTTTAACAGTTAAGTCAATTTTACAATATTGCGTACCTAGTAGGATCTGTTGGACATTGATATTTATAATCCATAGTTTTAAAGTAGTCCAGGGGATGTAACGTGCCTGTGTGATCTTTATATTGATCTCTATGCATTTGACATGCCTTTCCATTGTGGTTATATTTGATATTAAATTTGAATCATAACATTACCATGTAAAAATTATCTATTTCCTGTTGTCTTGCGGCGTCCAACATACTGATTTCTGATTGAGGAAATGTCCTGTATTTACAAGGTTTTTGGAAAATGGACACGTCTGGATGTGGTGTATATGGACTGGTTGTCACGCCCCATTCTTGTGGTGGCATCTTAATTAAAAATGTAGAAATGATAGAATTTTATTCACAGAAACTCTTACTCGCATTCGAGATATGTGGTCGTTTCTAAAATTCTGGAAATATTTCAAGTGGCTTGGATCGTACGAATTAGTTTTGAGAGGCGGATTAGCCCCAATAAAAGCCGGCTGTAATTTTGGTGGATAGTGCGAGGCACTTATATCTTTAAAACGAACATCTCCCATTGTTGAAACTAAAAAAAAATTTTTAATTTCACTCGAATTTTGAAAAGAGTTGACGTTAAAAACTCAAAAATACTTTATTGTTTTACATACTACATTATTGTCTAACAATAAGTACTACATCCTAATAAATTGATAGTAAAGTCTCTAGATTTATAAATCTAGGGACTTTAATCGATAAATTAGAATTACGCCCTCTGTTGGTAATTTTTTTAAATTTATAGGTTTCTATAAACTGTATTACTTTGTGATTTTGTAACTAGAGGCGCTGATTGTCAAAAAAAATGAATGATGACAAAATGGTGGTTGGTGTTAGTACTTGGAAATTTCCTTTCATTTTCCAAACATCTCAATTATTATTTCCATTTAATAGCGGGAAATTAAAAATAGTCAATTGTTCATTTCTAGTGAGTGGTTTAAGTGAAATTATGAAAAATAAAGAAACAAGACTACATGTACGTAAGTAAGAATCACTTAATCACTTGTTATTCAAATATTTAAGGGTTGCTTGATAAAATTAGAAATACCTATTGACCTTCATAATTTGTCTTTTAGGAAAGGTAAAGTATACAACCGGAATTATTTTTATTGATTTTGCTGTAGGTAAATATTAATTATTGTGTACAACCTCCAGTGCAACCTGTTACTTACAAAACTGTAAGTATGGTTGCATGATTATAAAGGAGACAAGAGTAACTAAACATTTCGGAATAAATTGTAACCAAAACATAATGGTTATCAACCGCTGAATATTGATTATAGGATTCCCAAATCTAAGTCCTGTGATAAATTACTTTTTATCATTTCCAGTAGAAAAATCATTTGGATAGATTTCAGTCAATCTCGGTTTAGCACCATTTAGAACTGTTGACGCCTATTATAGCAAGTAGTATATCCGTTGCAACAGTGTTGCCATATCAGCAAATTTACAGCGTAACCCACGTAAAAACGGAATGAAAACCAAATATTTTTTCCAAATAAATGTATATTACTTGCTCAATGAAAACACAGTCACAACATTTCGACCCTTATCCAAAAATTGTACAATAATAAAGCCAGTGTCATGTATTTTTATTTTTTATTTTTTTTTTGAATGTTGTTCAATTGCTGCTTGAAATGGTTTATTATGGCATTTAGTATTGATAGTGGGTCGAAACTATTGCCGTTTACACCAAATAGTAGTAAAATTTTCTAATTTAACATGAATAATACAGGGCACACGCTAAAATAATTGAAAAAAGGAAACAATAACACTGAAAATAAGCTAAAAAACAGGGATGCGGGCGCGGTGGTGCGCAATAAAAACAAACCATATGATATTTTACAATCATTAGTCGCCACTTGTTCACTTAAAAATTATATTTAAAAAAAAAACAAAAAAAAAAACCAAAATGGATTTTGTGACAATAATTTTAAAATTTTTCATTATGTATTTTCTTTTTTTTTTCGACCTGCTCCCCCGTAAGATCGTGCACGCCCAACACGTCTTTTTAATATTTATAATATAATTTTTCTTCATCATTAATCTCCTTCAATATATTTACAAATTTATTTAAAAAATTCCTAAATATTATTATTATTAGGTTATTTAATTTATTTAAAATTTCATATACGACGAACCTAAAAAATCTACAAATTTAATAATAATACATGATTTCGTCCGAAAAATTTTGATTTATTACACCGACAATAATAGTAGTAATAATAATAATAATATAAATATAAAAATACTCTTTCAAAAATTTTTTTACACACGTCACAATAATATAAATTTTCTGGTGGTGGCGGACACGATCTGTGCGAGGGGGCGAACGGGCGAAACAAAACCCCAAAAACGAATCTTTTTTTTTTTAACAAACAAACAAATACTTAGTAGAAAAACGAATTTTGAGCTATCAATTTCAGCTTTTACAAATTTTTCTTTTCAGTTTTTTTTTGTACTAAATATACAATCTTATTCGATTCTAAGTTGATGCCTAACCTTAAATTTTACTGTAAATATAAATATTATCATTATTATTAAAAATTATTAGTATTATGGAACCTCGTGGCGTTTCTTTGAACACCAGTGACCCAGGTCCCGACAACTTTCTCTCATTTTTTCATTTTTATTTAGGAAAATTTGTCAGCCACAACCGCAATAATTTTTTTTTTATATATATTTATATAATTTTGTTTTTTACAAGCTCGACCCGTTTGACCTCAACGTATAAAATGACAAATAAATATATATATTTTTTTTTAAGCCTAATAGAGTATTTACAAAATTAAAACACATACGGACGCCTAAATATACATACATGAATTTCATAAAAATCTAAAAAATTTATTGTACTTTTCTTACTTAAAGCCATTAAGCGTCCGCGATTTTGAGGCCGTTAGTGTTCAGTCAGTCGAGCTAGCGAAAATCCCACAATCGCAAGACAACCAATATGTACAGGAACCGTTTGTTGATTGTCCATTGATTGGGGATCTCCATTAAAAAGCGTAAATTTTTAATCCGAAAATCGTTCATTGTGTGTAGTAAATTTAGCCGAAAGGAAGTGGGACGTTTAAAATTTCATTATTTTTGTTATCCATACCCGATCCCTTTAGGTCCGAGTATTTCCGGAAATTTTGAAAATGCCTAAAATTGTTTTTTTTTGTTCTTGGAAATCTTATTAATTAGTGGCCGAAGGAACATTTCGAAACACGTTAAATTTTTTTTACAATATTGATCGTTGTCGAGCAAAACGAAACGGAAAAATTGTGAATAAAAAGGAAGACCGTAGAAGAGAAAAGCGTCTGCGCGAACTACTTTTGTTGTTGTCATCTGGGTGACGAAACGAAAAAAAACAAAAAGAAGACAATTACACAACTAATTAATACAGGACCATGCCGCCCATTGGACGCCGAATCCAATTCACGGTCCTATTGCACTGGTTACGGAACAACTTACTTTTCCCTTTATAATAATCCAGGACCGTAATAGAATAGATTCGACGTTCAATGGCGTTTCTTCCTTTTTGTTTGTTTTCTCTTTCAACAAATATTAACATGGTAAGAAGAATAACAGCAATAACAAACGGAAAAAACATCATTATTTCACTGGTTATCTTATATTTCAACTGAAACCATTATCTGTTTACGTTTATTTTTAATTATCATTATACTACTTCTAATCAAAGTCACTAATAATAATCATTATTATTAAATATACCACAAATAGTTAGAGTAACCTCGGAACCTCTAGCACTGTTCCTTGATGGTTCCTCGGTCGCCTTAGCGTAACAATATAATCATAATAATAATCATAATAAGTATTTTTATGAAATAATCTTATAAATATGAGAAAAAGAAACCGAGTGCCTCATTTATAGTGTTCACGTGTACGTGTGTGAATCTAGCTTAATGTTTAAATATGCTTTGTTTTTCTTTTTCAATAATTGGAGAAAAGGGGACGGGGGGACCATGGGTTCGCGAGCGCGGACACGTTTTGGTTGGGCGTTTTTGGCTATTTAGGGCCCGTATTTTTGTTTTTTATTATTTTATTAGTTTTTTTTTTAATTATTATTTCGTAAAAACAACTTTGAAGGCACTTTTTGACGGACGATTTGGCCCAGTGGAGTGTTTGTTTTTTGAATGGGTTTGGTTTTGTTTTTCTTTTTACGTTTTAATGGTCACGTCCATTCACGTTTCAATTAAGGTTCTTTTTTTAATTGAAACATTTCTCGAGTCGGTCTCTCTCTAATCGTTGTTAAATTCTTTAAGAAATAAAGAGGGTATCTTTTATGAACCCATGCCAGTAGTCTATGTCTTTTCATATTAGATTCAAAAAAAAAAAACAAAATTTTAATTGTTGAACGATGTCATTTGACTGATTGATTGATTGATAACAAGTTTCCCCATTCTATAGGCGACATCACACTTATCAATTAATTGAACAATTTTTTTTTCTCTCAATTTTTTAATGTTTAAAGCAGGATCGAATTAATCAATAGACGAGACAAATGTCTTACGACCCGTAATTCGGAAGAACCCCGAACGACCCCACAAACGGGGCCCATGTAAAATTTACCGAATTGCGCAATTAACATTTGTAACACCGCCTCAAGTGGGTCGTTTAAAGTTGTTGCCACTGTTTCGTACGAAAACAAATTAATATAAAATTCTTGTACGGACCTAACCTGTCGAAGAAAACCCAAAAAAAGAATTAAGTGAAACGTCAATGGACGTCACCTTCAAAGTGCCGATTCGAATTTTTTCCTAAATTCTTAAAAATTGCGTATTTGCTCTTTGACGCAATATTTTACAGTTTAACTTCATTTTTTTGTTTATTTCACATAAATGGTTACTTTTGTTTTGCCTTCATGCTCTATTGTTCAATCAGATTTCGTATGGATGATTTTTGATGGCTATTTCAAAAATTGAGAACGTGTCCGTTAGGAATCGAGGAATTAGATGATACGAGTAGAGTGGAGAAGAAGAAGAAGAACAAGAAGAACTAGAAATTTATACGCTCGCGTCCCGGAGTGAATTGAAAAATAAAATCAATAAAAACAAATAGGTTCTAAGATAATTCTGACCAACGGCAATGAGTCAATTTGATTAAATTGGGAATAGAATTATTTTGAGAGTTGAATTGGGAGGAAGATAGGGTTTAGAATGGGAGCTAGGGGACTAGTATTATTAGTTTATAATACTACACAGTCATATTATTATGAAAAAACTGGTTATTATGATATTTAATTACATTGAAACTATTATATTTTAATGTTCAGTACACGTTTGCGTAATAGAAAAATTATACTTTTTTACGTACAAAAATCACTTTTATTTATAGTGGAACTGTAACGGAAACTATACATTATCCGGTTCTATTGTTCATTTAAAAAATTATTCTTAAGTGTGTGTTTAATACAATTATATCTGTGTATGTATATGTAAATGTCAACTTATCATTATTCTATGGTAATTTCTCATGTATCTGTTGTCTTGCAAGTTGCTGTTTTTTTTTGTTAATTATGTAGTTATTTGAGCATCTGCCCTTGCGAGTGTACTTTTTTTTATTTTCTTTATAATGTCCTGTAACGTAGGTTGGTATTTTGAAAAATATGGGAGACACCCGGCGATTTACCAACAATTGTACATGTATACTACAACCCACACAAAATCCTATGTTATTACAAATATTATTATTTTCGGACTAGATTATTTGGATGATGATTGTGTGAAACTTAAGAACAAAAAAAAATTGTTTCGATTTTCCTTCATGGAAAAGAAGACGTCGTCTATTTTAAAAATGAAAACGAAAGTCGCTATAATTGGTAGGAGAATTTTTTCACTTTTTTCCATTTTTTTCCTCATAAGAAAATAGAATTAAGGCAGATTTTGGTTATACACACTCATATCAATTTTTTTTTGCTTTCGAAAAAATTTCTTTTTTTTAAGGCGCAGAGGTGCTTAAAATAAGCTTGTACTTTTTTCGTGATATAAATTTTTTTTGGCGTTTTTCTTTTCTTCTCTTTTCTCGGTCGTCGAAAAAACGAGACAGGGGAAATTGGGAGTGACGACCCGTAAATTTTCATTTTTTTTTTTATATACGAAATGTTTCTTTTTTTCTTTTTGAACCGGTGACCAAAAATTTTTCAAATTTTCGAATTTCCGAACGGTGAGAGCCCGAATGAAGTAGTAGTGCCTATTTTTCTTTTCATTTTTTTTTCAAACGGAATTCATAATAAAATTTGACCTCTTTTTTTTGTTTGTTCTCTTATGTGTGTGCATACGTTTACCAAACGTGTTTTTTCTTAACGGAAATTAATTGTTTTTTTGTTTTTATCGCATGGCCAAAAATTGGCTTGTAAGGGATTACTCTAGTCAGATCTTGGAATTTTTCAATTCCTCAAACAACTGATGACAAAGAAATCTTAAAGAAGTTTGAAGGACTGTCTTAAAGTCCCTTGGTCTCAATATTGTTCTTCTTCTAGTTGTTTCACAATTTGGAAATCGAAAAATTATAAGGTCTGACAATTGACGTTGACGAAAACTTTATTAAAAACAAAAAACAAATTCGGAAAAACTGTTTGAATAAAACATAAATCTGACCCCGATGGGATCAATCACAAAAAAATGTACAGGGTGGGGGAGAAAGTGGGAGAGGGAGATTGTATGGCAAAAATAATATATCCTACCTAAAAAAAAGGGTACTCTTTACCTACGCTACGGCCCATCGTCAGAAATACGAATGGGCTTACGGAACGACCTCAAAAATTACAAGTCTCATCCGGAAAATAATTATTCGAGGATCAACTTTTATATACTGTGTGTTGTATATGTATTTTCAGCAGGCCAATAATAGAACGTAAAAAGCCCTGTGTTATATTTCGCAATTACGTCAGTGTTGGTCGAGAAAGAAAAAAACTACCCATATTTCTGCACGTGGGTACTTGTTTCTATTTTGGTTTTTTTGTTATGTGGAGGGGGAGAATCTATTATTTTTGTAACCATCCGTGATGATGATTAATTCAAATCAATTTTTTGTTCAAAAATAGAGTCGAACCTTTCAAAAGTCAAGTGAACACAAATCTGCTTTGCGAAAAGAAAAATTAAGCGCCTCCAATTGGGTGTTATAGTTTTTCTTTATTTAATTCCCTTCATTGTTGCCGTTACGTACATATTTACAATGTTGCGTCCCGAGGTTCAAAACGGAAAAGATGTTCTTTGGAACGAAAAAGGCGCATTAATTTTGATAAAGTAACTTAAGAGTTTTCAACATTATTTCTTTGAACTCATTTTTAAGTTAATGGCAGTCTTCGAAGGGGGCTTCTTTGGGGCAGTTGTAATTTGTTTTTAGGAACAGCAAAAATCACTTTTTGTTCACATCCTAACCTATGGTTTTTACTGTTACTCGGGACTTGGCTTCAAAGAGAACAGTGAAAGGAATTTTGCAATGGCAGCATTATTATTTACAATAGTTTCCACTGTAAACTTTAAACAAAAATAAAAAGAATATAAATAAAATCAAATAAAAATATATTTATTTGTAATAATAATAATAATAATGACTAGTTGCTGGACACGAAGGTGTGGAAACTAAAACTACTTAAAAACTGTGCAGTTTTGTGTGTTTGAAAATAAATAAAATTCCTATTAAACTAAATAAATACTAAGCAGACATGCAATTAATTAAAAATACATATACATGTATTAGCAACTAGCCTATTAGAAAACAGTTGGTTTTTGAATCAGGCATATCTACTTAATATTTAATTGGACAGTTAGGTATCGAATCACAATAATCGTCATTAAAAATTTTAGCCAGATTTAATGACGATTAACGTTCATGCAAATAGACTAGGAAAAAAGATACTTTGGTAAAAAATAATAATAATAATATTAATTTACATAACTATAATAATAATAATAATAATATTTTTGTATATACAGGGCGATTGATTATTTTTTTAATATTTATTTACAGGGTGTGTAAAAAACTCAAACTAAAGAGTTTACAGTGGCGTTCAAAGTAAGATTGCAGATTTCGCACTTGTCTTCAACTTTAGCTTTATAAAAAGCTGCCCGGCTTAAAGTGTTTAATTTTATGCATAATTGCTAATTTTATATGTTATTATTATGTCCTCAAATTTTTGTTTTGTTGCTACATATTTAGTTTTGGGTGTATTAATGTTGTATAGAAATTTTGTCACCGATTCTTCGCTGTTCGTTTCAAAAAATGTTTAATCCTAATAGCTCTAGTACCATAGACCGCCAATGGATGGTAAAACGGGAGGCGGTGGTTGTACCATTTGATGTTTGGGTGGTCCGGTCGACGGCGGTCACTCGAGTTGTTCAAGGAAATTCGGCGATTTAAAGTATTCAGGAACCGGATCGTCCATCCTAGATATGATCTTGTAGATCGACTTTTTCCACGATTGTTCCGCATCCCGGCCTTCCTGGATCGCCTTGAAAAATTCCCTGAGGGTTTGTTCGACTACGTAACGAAAGTTTGAGGGCACCTAAGTAACGGAAACACACGATCACTTAATTATATTTTGCCAACAGTCTACTAAATATTTTGGGGGTGATATATTAAAAGGTGTTCGTCCACGAACCTGGGGGCCCCATACCTCGATGTGATTGTTTCTGTTGTAGTGCAGGTTCAGCACCCGATAGAGTTCAGAGTCGGCGCCCACGTGGAGATCATCCGCGTTCTTTACGCCCTCCGAGACCGCTTGACGCGCGTATTTTTCCATTTGAATGTAGTAGAATTCCCTGTAACAATATATGAGTCAAAAAATTTGTTTATTTTATTCAGTATACAGTGTGATCACTATGTAGTGGAACTATTATTTTCAAACAAAAATACGGGGCACCGTATAGATTTAGAAAAAGAAATACATAATTATTCATTTGGGACGACTTCATTATCTCGAAACCGCTATTGTACGTGATCTTTCAATACAATTTCCTTCAACCATGCGGGCCTGAACTGTCAAGAGGTCAAAGAAATCCCCCAAACAGATAACTATTTTCTTTTTTTTTCTGTTGTAATATGGCAATTATTTCTTTGCCATATTTATGTGTTTTTCAATAAATATGGCGCGAAATTTAAGTAAACAGACTAGTAGTGATCTCGCGTGTCCCCTAAACCAGATAATAAGACTAAAACTGAGGGGTTGCCTACTACTATAGTTGAACGACCCTTTTTTATACTAAACCAAATCTTTTTTTTTTTTATTTTCTAACGGTTTCGGTCCCGAACATCTGTCTCTTTATTTTCTCCCTTTTCTTTCTGTCCGATCTTTCAATTGCGCGAATTGGAGACTATCCGCACCAATACAATGGAATCAAAACTAAATATTGTTGCCGTTGTTTTTCAACAATAACAAACAACAACAACAACAACAACAAGATAATCATTTAGCGGAATAACGCGTCCCAATAATTATTATAATCGTACAAATGTTTGCGATGAGTGAAATCGAATTAATATTACCTAAACATTGCGGTGTCATGTCATTGAATTCAAATGCCAATTATAGGCCAATTGGGCATGCATAATTAATACGCTTGTATATATATGTGTACATATCTATACATGAATACACCAACGCGTGTGTATGTGTGAACATTTGGAAAAGTGGGGGGAAGATGTTTTCAATTCTTAACATTTCAGAAAGACTGAGAAAACAATTGCTACATCTAAAAACAAACTACTTTGAAGAAACAGTTAAGACCAACTTCGAACTTCTAGTGAATGAACGGCCCCATTACGAAAGAAAATCTAAGGGGTTTAATATAAATTTGTACGAAAAATTCTAGCTACGCCACTGTTTTTACAACATAACTTTAGTAGAAATATATTTTTAAGTAATTTTAGTTATTCCTCTTCATCTATCGAATCTTTAGCGAAAAAGAACCCAAAAACCCACCCATCTAAGAGTCCAGTTGGCAGATAAATCAGCAATTAATTTTAGGCTCGGCATCTTTAATCAAAAATCCGTATGTGTGTGCATCGTCATCCCCGTGTGATCGATCCGCTGATGCCGACCCCCCACTATCCCCCCACCTTCAGAATGACCGGAAGCAATTTACCAGCAGTGTACACCTTCCTGCCCGCCCCCATCCGCCGCCTACCGCCCTTGGAGGAGACGAAGCGACGGACCTCGCGCCGATTTCTCCGCATAATTATCACCTTAATTAATTGACCTTAATTGCCGGGCCTCTGATTATTATTAACTGATTGATTGTTAATTATTTAACGCTCTTCCGTAAATGATCAGTGGCGTGCAAATAATCGTACTCTCTCTTATTAAGAAAGTTCTCTAGGTACAAAAACAAATAGAAAAATGCGCGTTTGTTTTCTTGTTTTTTAATTAACAATGACTAATTAGTGTTAACCAGGT
>JABRWK010000001.1:1639652-1684357 GCA_013372445.1 Hypothenemus hampei | reverse complement strand
TGCTTAGATCCATCGCATTCCCATAATGTGCAAGGGTCTCTGCTGTTTAATGAAAGGTGCCTTATGGGTTTGTTACCGCTATTAATTGCGTGACATCTGGTCTCGTTTGTTAATTTTATGCTACTTTGACAGTGGGAAATTAATAGAAAATGGATTGTCTGGCGAACGTCTTGGGGAAAACGATAGTTTTCTAAATTAAGTTTAAAAATGATTAAAAACATGTATTTATTTCAGTATCATCTAGTGTGAGCTTCTTCATTTCATTTGGAAAAACTTAAATAGCACTTCAAACTTAACGTACCTACTTATATTTTTATAAGAACTGATATCAAGAGCCATTATTAGATAACTATATTTTATTACATATTTTTATCCAGAAATAGACACCAGTTGATGCAAGATTTTGCTGGACATGTCAGAAAATATGACTTGTTTTTTGTAGAATTTTCTCTTTGTACTCATTTACCCACAGCTCCAAATCACTATATAACTATCATAGTAATGTCGGTTAACCAATCCGACCTCTGATTATCTAATCGATTATACAATGTGGTATCGTTCGAAAACGTAAATAGAGCTGAGCTTAAACAATTAGCCAGTGGAAGGAAAGAGAGAGAGAGAGAGAGAGAGAGAGAGAGAGAAAGGGTAAGAGAGGGAGGGAGAGAGAATACAGAGCTAGGTCGTTTATTAACACTCAAAGCATGGAGTCTTGAATGCGTTTACCATCATCAGGCCGCGATTATTTTTTAGCTGGTCGTGTCTTTTATTCCCGAGGATCGCGACGACAACGGCGAGAGTCCCTTGTTTCCTCATTATGTGTTCACTTCCTTTCTGCACTGATTTTCTCAGCAAGGGTTTCGTTTCTTTCAATTCCGTTCCGCTCGGTCGGAGGATGTCCGATTTAGATTTTTTTAATTAACTTGTTCCTCTTGTAATCGTTTTTAAACTTGATAAATTGCCTGTAATAGGCCTTGTAAGTAAAAGTGGCATGTAGATTTTGTAAATTAGGTGAAAATCAAATATGTAACTTTAAATTAGGTAAATAACACCATGAACAAATTTATGGTGCAGTTATACGATATTTTATCATTCTATTTTTTCTTTGTTTCTATAGAAGATGACTCTGTTATTATATTAACCGACAAAGGGCCACGAGTGATTTTTTCCTTATTCCACATAATGATCGCCGATTTTTTCAAACAATGACAATTAGAACATCCTCCTTCGGTTGACGCGTGCGTGTATCCGTAAACGGAAAAAAAATAAACAAAGAGTATTACTTCCGAAAGGAACACAAGATCAGCCTAGCATGGATCCGTTTCGGAAAAAAATCGAATCGTCACCTAAATTAGACCGCGAATGAGTCAAAGAGAGAAAGAGAGAGAGTCAGTGTTTACCGGAAAAACAGGTGTGATCATTGTAGTTTCATGTCCTTCTTGGACGCATCCGGTCGTCGTGATATACCGAGAAAAAAAATTGGTCTTGAGACTTCCGAGTCCAACAGGCCGGATCGATAAAAAGGCACGCCCCCCCAGGAGGTGAGACTCGTGCCGTCGTCATCAGCGTGCTTAAGGAAGGTTAGGGTTTGGGGCTAAATTTTTCTCTTTGTTTAAAATTGTAGAATTTTTTACAGCTATTTTATGGTTGTACCAGTTTAATTGATTTGATTTTTAAGAATTTCTTGAAAAAAGTACGTTTTTGTGGTAACTAAATAAGTTATAGATCGTTTGTTTGGGACCAGTTTGAGTTATAATCAATTACAGCTTCTGCCCTTTTCGATAACATAAAAAATTGATATTTAAAATATGGTGAGTAACCGTAAAATGTAAGGTTTTTAAAAATCCAAAAGTGGAATCTTCATTATCGACTAATGGGGGTGTCCTTTATACATATATCGTGGTATGTATTGGACAAAATTTATTATCTACCAATTTGTTGACAAGAAATTTGTCATTAATTTTCTTGTGAATACCTTTGAAGAGGATATTAAATGGCATGACCTTCAAAAAGCTATCTACTATTACTGCTACTACTGTCCACCTCCAGGTGTCAAATGCTAAAGGCTCAATTTCGTTTTGTCAAAAGAACATTATGGTCAAGTCAATTTACAAATTGTTTAACAAACCCGAAACCAATAAATCTCCATTAGCGCGGCACTTCGGTCCTAAACTGGCGTTTTTGTAAAAGTAAATTGTAAATTATGTGGGTGTCTGGTTGTTACTACAAAAAGAAAAATCTCTAGCCGAGTATACCGGAAACGATAAAGACGATGAAAACGAGTGTAGGAAATAAAAGCGGCCCATTTTTCGGAACACAAACGGGAGCAGGTGGCATCTTAAGATGGAACGTCTTCGAAAAGATTCGAAGCGCAAAAAAAGCCAGGTGGCGGGCGTGACGTTTTCCTCAAAATACCGGAGCACATAAAATTGCATTGTAGCCAATTTTCGGACAAATGAGTTTGTCTTTCTATACGTGAGGGGTTGTATTAAACGAGTCGTTATAGATTTATTGCCCTTACGGCGGTTTCAAGGCATCGTAAAGATTAAAAATGTGTTAAAACTTTTTCCTCTACCACCAGCTAGGGCTAAAAGAAACAGGCGAGGAGGGTGGGTAGTTGTGGCAGTTAAACTCTGGCTGGTACAACATTTCGAATGGTTCTCCTCACAACACGAACACAACACTTTTGCACGCTCAAATGAAACTTTATTATCAAAACTTAATTACTATAATACCTAAACCATTTGGCTTCCGTCTTGTTCTTCTTCATCTTGTTCTTCACCCCTCATCTTGACATTTTTTTGACAATTTAATAAGACAAATACGACATTTCCGTTTGGGTCGTTCGATACAAGCCATCGCACATCTGGTCAAGCCCGAAAAAAAGAAATGTTAAGTTAGAACAAAAGTCGGATGAATTTTATGATTCAATTAATCCTTTGGGTGTGGCCACCCCGTCGCTCCTCGCTTTTATATAAAACATCGATCGAACGTAGAGCGGTCATCGTTTGAAAAATGCGCTCCTTGATTTCCCTCATCAGCGGCCGGGCACATGCGCCTCTTTTTTTTGGGGAGGGCGCCTCCGCATCATTTTTTCCGAATGCAATTTTACATTGGCCGGTCAGTTTTCTTTGACAGAAAGCTGGCAACTTTTTTCATTTGCTTAACAAAGAGACATTTTAGAGTAGTCTCGAATCAACTCCGAGTTAGGTACATTTATATTATTCGCTGTCATCTTCTTCTGTCGGCCTTTTAATAAAACATCTTGGACCATATATAGAATAACAATAACAATCGACATCTGTCCGTCTTGCTTAATCCTTTCATTTCTTCAAAAATTTAGGGGATTTTACATGAAAAATCGAAAAACTTTGTTTGCCCGAAGACGGTCTCCTTTTGTATGAAACATTTGTCCTTAGAAGGAACACACAGTGGGGTCAGGTACGTTTGCAATTTCAAAAGGGTTGAAGACGTTTTTGTGTCGACTCATTTCGAATTATCGAAATGCATCTGTTTGCAAATTTTCCGCATCTGCTTTTCGAGCCACAAATCGACAGAGTGAAAGAGAGACAATTTTGAAAATTTTATTCGGCCCCGGCCTCAAAGAGTGATTGAAAAAAATAATAGAACGGTGCATGGCAATGTCGCTCGTTTATCATGCGGTCCTGTCAAAAATTCCTGCAACAATATGGCGCGGTGCGAACCATCCAGGACGGATGATGATTGTATTTCATTTCTGAGGCCGAAATTACAATTGGAATATTTTATAACCTGGTTGGTTCGATTGTTGTTGTTGTTGTCCTGCTATTGCTACTGCTTTTGCTGTTGTTGGTGCTTTTATCCCCTACGGATTCCTTTGTTTTTCGGCAGTATTTCCGAAAGAACTTAATTTTTTGTTGTTTGTTGATTTCTTTTATTACCTCAATTCTTATAGAAAAATTGCTTAATCTAGTTGTTAATATGGTCTCAAGAAAATAAATATATTTTTAAAAATGGTTAAGAACCATAGTAAAGAAGGCATTTCTAAAACAATCAAATATCCATCGTATGGCGTGGAAAAAAGGTCCATAGCAATCAAGAAAAATAGGAAAAATGTCAAGTATAAGGGCAATAAACACCCCCAGAAAAACCCCTCCCGAAGAAATAGCGCGTCGTAACGGTTCGACCGACGAGGTGTAGATCCGACGATATTTTTTTTATTAGCCATTTTATAATCTGACTTTTTAAAAAGACAACAGAAAACGCCCTCGTCGTATTCCCTTTCGAAGGTTTATTATATTATACGCGCTCCTTTGGCCCTAGTATAGGGCGGTTATACGGTAAAATAATGGCAATTTTAAATTTACGTCTTTCGCCATGAACGATATACTCTCCTCTCTCACTCTTTCTCTATACAAGATTTTATTGTTAATTCATCTTTTGACATAAAAGGAAAACCGTTCATTTTTATTACGTAACAACGCGTAAAACGTAATTTGTTTCGTCGCATATAATGTGCCACTTTTACCATAATACAACACATACACCTAAAAATATTATGTTACTCTAATATTTATACGTAGCGACAACATCGCAATCATCGTTATCTATCTCTTCTGTTTTTTTTTTTGTTTAAGAGCTACGCGTGCGCATGCGCTTTTTTTCAGTAACTGCCAATCATGTCAATTGTCAGGAACGTGATGTAATTTTTCAAATTAAATTTTCCTCCGCCCCCCCCCTAATCGATATGTGCAAACTAATTAGGAAAAAAAAGCTGACCGGCACGGTTGCAGCTGCTGCAGCTTCACATATTTTCGCGTTTGGAAAAAAACTGGAGCATTCAGTTTCGCCTCTCGTCTCTCTAATCTACGTTCTCGTTTCAACCAAGGGTCAATCCTATTGAGTTTGTATGCATAAAAAACAACCCTTGCTTGCCCTTTTGATGTGTGTATTATGCGAAAAAAACGTAGCAGTAGAAAGAATCCCTTCCCTTTTACAAGATATATAATTTTTTTTTTAATTACTGCATTAAGAGAGTGCACTGTGCACATCAGAGCCATTTGGCACACGTCGATTTTTTTATATTAATTTCTAGTCTAAATAAATCTTTCGATTGGTCTAAAAACTTTTGTTCCACACTGTATACGCTCTCATTAAAAATTATACAGTAAGATATTATTGATTTAAATACACACATTAAAATATTTAATGTATAGAAAAGCGCCATCTGATTGTAAAACCTTGCAATACTAGAGATACATTGTACCCCGTAACTGGTTAGAAGACTGAAAGGGTTCTGAGTGGTATTTCGGGTGAACAAGCGATGAATATTTTTAAGAGGTTCGCGCACATCTCGAGTAAAAATATGCAATTTCTTTTTCTGGGTTGAATAGACTGAGAAACCAACCGCCCGTTTATTTCTTTTACGGCAACCGCTTTTCTTCCAGTGTATGTATTCCTGGAAATCATCCCCAGTTTTCCGCTAACGATCCGATCGACTTGCATTATTTAATGCATTTAAGCGTCTTGCGAGGCTTTTAATTCCGCGAGGGATAAATGAATAGACGGGATTGAAGAAGAAGAAGGAAAAGAATGCGATAAAAGTGTATCATCATCGTCATCCCATCCACTTTTTTTCTTTTTAACAAGATGCATCGCGGCCGGTTATTCATGAAGAATTTCCACTTTTCCGGGGAAATAAACGTCGCACAGCTTTTCATTTCTCGTCTTTCGGCCGCTTGATTACATTAGATAGAAATTATTGAGAAACTTTTTTTGCATTTTTTTTACTGCAACGGTGGTTTTTGATATTACGTTTTAGAAATATTGTATTAATTATTTCTGAAACGTATAAAAGTTCAGCTGTGCTGACTTTTTCATGAATTCTTATTTAAAATAAAATTTTATTTAAATCATAAGATTCTTGATTATTTCATTTTATTATTAAAAGACTTTTTTTCTATCAAATTCTACGATATACAGGAATTTCCTGCTACATGCCGAAATAGCTCAGTTGGGAGAGCGTTAGACTGAAGATCTAAAGGTCCCTGGTTCGATCCCGGGTTTCGGCAAAACTTTTTTTTTTTAATCCTTATAATTTGACTTTTAATTAAGAGTGTCATAAAATACACTGAACACATTCTGCCATATAATTTAACTACAATAATACTATTCCTGAGATGAAAAGAATCTTGTAACAACAATTGAAAAAAATGATACAATAACAGTTACGAATTGGCAATTTCACGGGAACGCTATATTACACAATGAACAGTTCAATCCCATTAATATTTATGACAGAAGAAACTGCATTTTTAACAAGGAATATGTCCAACCTGAAACTATTTGTAGGAATAAACAAAGAATCTCAAGTTAGCGTCAGAATCGAAAAATAAGATTTTTTACGTAGTGATATTCTGTACGCTTAAACAGTCACCAAAAGAATTCGTTGGATTGTTTCTTTAGTATATAGAACAACAATGGTGATGAAAACAAGGCAACTTTACTATTTGAAACAATCAACAGGTCACGTATTTTGGCATTGACCGTTTAATTTATTAATAAATAATTGCCACATTTATACCGTTGTCCAAATAATGATGCCCATAAAAAATTAGCCCCGGACAAAATAGAGGCATCGCGTGCGAAAGCGAGAGTGAGTGAAAATGGCAATACCGAAAAATCGTGAATTTTATTTAAATATTTATGCTTTATTATTGCCATTTTAATTCGTTTTTGTTAATTTAATGATGATAATTACTAGAAAATCGTTCCGGTTGTGAAAATTGATACGTCCTCTCGACCCCACCCAGCTAGAGGGAATTATATATTTTAATGTTTATACATATTAATAAAACATTTTTTTTGATATTTTTAGAGAGGAATTTTATTTCGAACGAATTCAATAATAATTGTTTGAACTCGATTAACGGTCTCGTAAAAAGGAAAAGTGACTATTTTTTGTCAATGAACCAACATATCGATTTTATTATTTTTATATAAAAGATTATTTTATTACCATTTTTTGTGAAGGGACGATGATCCAGTGACCCAGTGCGTTGTTTCGAGATGGCCCACCCTCCCTTTAATCCTAACAACCCTTAATAAATTCACCCTTCAACCACGTAGGGTGGACCAAAAACGCATAAATTAATGAGAAAATTAATATCAAAAATATAATATGTCAATAAAAAAATGCGTTCACTAACTGTAATTCTCCAATTTACGAAAAAAATGGTAACATAACAGCATTAAACATCTCTTTTAAGGTAAAAAAAGGAACTTTTTTTGGCAAGGTGTTTGAGCACGAGCTGCCTATGCTCGGGGTCCAAATTGGGGTGGCAAAGAAGAAGGGTAGATACATGCGGACTACAAATGAAGGAGGGGAACTATTATAGTTTCTTTGTTGTTCCCCAGACGGAGAATAAGTCAGCTGGTGACGATGATGATGAGGAGAATCGTCGACGTCCTCGTAGAGGTGGACGGAGCTGCAGCTGCTGTGGCTGCTGCCTTGTCGACTTGCATCGTCACTCTTATTTGATTACAGCAGGGGCGTTCGTCACATTTTGCTTTATGTTCAATGGATTGTTGATTTTCAATGCAAATGAAGCATATTAAAGAACATGCATACACAAAATTTCATTACATTAGTTTGTAACTTCTGATTTTCAGATAAGTACCTTTTCAACAGAAAGACACACGTGCCATCCATTCTTCGTCAGTCAATTAGCGAAACTACATCGCTCTATTGCCCACTTAACACGTGTAAATCATCTCATTATAAACCTATCCCATTGACAAATGCCATTCACTCACACACACAATTCCCGTTCATACAGTTTAAAATTAATTCCCAATCGAGAGTTGAGTGAGAGAAAGAGGAGTAGTTGCGACAGAAACTTCAAATTATGATGACATTTGGAACAAATCAATTAATAGGCAAATTTATTGGTTTTAACTAATTGTAAAACATAAACAATAATGTTAAATTTTCATTATGTAATGTCCTGCATGGATTTAAAAAAAACGAAGCAAAATCAGAAGGGTGGGTCGCTTGTATGTATGTGTATAATATGTAATAAGAAAGTGGCGGAAGCGTTCCTGCGGAAATACGCGGCCGTTTCAGGAAGTCGCTAAGTAGCGTTCACAATGAAGCGATTCCGGTAGCGTGAGCACGATTCCTGCTACGTCAGACAGTGGGAAAGCCGCCCAGTAAATTGCCATCTAAACACCTCGACCTAAACGGACGATAGAGTGAGGGGGTGGCGCGATTACCATCACCATTGGGAGCGAACAAAACCAACCATCGTCGACAGTTTTTTGTAAATAATTTAAATATTATTCGTGACTACATATTTTTGTTCTGAACGGGTCCGAAAAAGGGAATCGTCGTCGCAGTAGAAACGAATAATTATTGTTTTAAAACGAGACAGGTTTTTTTCAATTGACAGCTCGACCAATGATACGTTTCAGACCGTTTTAATAAATAATGAACGGAGACACTGCCACGTTTTTAATGTTTTTATAATGGATACTAGGCTAGGACATTTCGAATCATCTATACTGAAATTTGGCCTCTGAATCACCTGATTAATAGTATATCTAATGATGTCCTCGTAACACGGACAAAACGTCTGTGTACATCTTCATTTCTTTAATATTTATTTGGATATTGATTGCATTTTCGGGCTTACATGTAGTATGTTTTGCTTCTGATTAATACATATCTATTATGTCTCTATTTGCGACTTAATAATAACTACAAAATAGAAAAGAATTTTCGACACGGCAGGTCTTTTAAATACCAAATTAACACTTTCAAAACATTTTTGGGGTGGATGTAAGCTGTTAAATCACCCTTTAAGTCATTCAGATTTTAAGCGTTTTGCGAGTCATTATTAAACGTTCAATTGGCATTCCAAGCATTTTATAGTGACGAGAAGTTGTAAAACTGGAAAAGCCATTTTTCATTTGAAAAATTAATAAAGAACGGACCACGACGAATTCGGTTAATGGTCACCACGGTTCCCAGATTTATTTCTCTTTGCTTTTAACGCTACTAAGTAGTAATTCAACATTTTCTAACTAATACTAAATGCGGTAAATTTGTATGGTTTCCTAAAAAGTTGTTTCCGTATCAACAACAAATAAAAACAGATATCCATGAATGAAAAAAGACTCTGACCGACACTACGACCGGTTTCTTTCACGTGGTGTGACGTCAACTGAGAGAGAGCTTATTTCAAACGGAGAAGGCCGTGGCCGGTGACGTCACCGGACGTGAAACAGCCTTGAGACGATTTTCTTACATACTGTGTGACGTCATCCACCGCTTGCTTGAGACGTCTAGCAAGGCAGAATTGGGGTGTGACGTAGGGAAAGCCTCGTCGTCGGCGACGACGACGTTGACTTTGGTTAGATGGACAGATGTTCGGCCCTACTACTTGGGGGCCTATTTGCATGACAAAAGGGCATTAAGATTACGCGAAACCGGTGCGTCGTGGTGCTGCCGGCGGATTACATAAAAGAGGAGTCGATTTATAATAAGTATGTTGGAGAGGAGAGAGAGAAAATATTAAATGGGGTTCGCACGTTTTCTTTTGTTGAGATTCAGAGGGTCGGGAGGAGTGGAAACTAAGAGAGAACAGAAAAAAAATACGGAGGATCCCGTGCACGACACGCGTCCCGTTTTTCGTTTAAAGGGACGCGCCGTGATAAAAATGAAATCACAGTGGCGTAGTATAGTCTAAATTGTTGATGTCGAAGAATTAATCTAATGTGATGTTGTGAACTGATTTCTTTGTAATTCGTTTAAAAATGTGCTTCTGAAATCTAAAAGATCTATGACAGTTGGATTATTTCAACTGACTTTCTATAAAGCGTTTCTTACCAATATCTAGGTTGTTTTCGAGTAAAAAACTTAAACTTAAAAGTCATTTTAAGAGAAAATTTAGATAGAAATCATAGAATTACAAAAAAGAGAGAAACGCAAATCGATGTAATTTCGAAATACGTACGGTACAATAGGAACCATAATGTAGAGGCATGGTAACAAAAAGAACGCTATAATAATGTAATTTCGCGTAAACGAGGTCACATCACGGTTAAATTTAATGAATAGAGGCGGTCCTTAAAAATTAACCTCACAAATAAGAATAAGCAGAACGCACCTAACATCCGGCTACGATCTATTGTTATTGGTCGCAACACAAGAACGACATCCGCAAATCAGATCTTGTCATGGCGATTGTGCTATTTTTATTTTCAGTTTGTCGCTATTGTTGTTGTCGGAGTTACAACAATAAAAGAAAAAATTAAGGACGCACACACATTAAGCCGCCATTATGTTTTATATAAGTCATAGGCGTAGCTTAAGGGAAATCGTTTGAGGTTAATGGACCTGTTGCCCATCTACCTATAGATCCTGTGCTTTGATCGGCGTCGGTATCATTTCACCGATCAGTTTTAATTACATTCACATTGTGCACCACCAGATGTTGAAATTATTATCATTTTTGTATTATTGTTATCGCCACTATAATAATTAATATTTAAGCAGGCTTTCTTTCAATTTTCCACTTTCTACCCATAATCGTCACTGAAGGGTAATAATAGATATTAAAACGATTTTCGTTACAAAAGAAACAACTTAGAATTATTAAACTGTTATCAATTGTCTTGATCGCGCCACGCCCATCGTCACGCTACAACTTGTCGGCCAATCGGATACCTTTGTAGGAAGAACCGTTTCGATGATGTTGATGTTGAAGAGAAAGCAGGCCCCTCCGACTATTTTCAGCAGGAACTTTAATTAGTTTGCTTCTTTTTTTCGCCCTTCCCCCCATTTCGTCCCGCTTCACTCTCCAATGGTAGTAAACTTTTCGAGCGGACATTTGAAATCATTCTCTCTTTTATTTGTTTTTCAAATCGACAGTGGATTTTAGTTTCGGAACAATGACAATCGAAGTAGAAATAGGACAACGACGACAACGCAATCTCGTGAGATAGACGTGTACAGACACGGAGAGGCAGGCAGGAGGTGGTGGTGCAGATGCAAATTTCCTGTTTTAACAAATACAAACCGGAACCACGGTACAACGGAGATGTTGTTATATTGTATGTTGTTAAAAAGTAGAGAAAATTTCTAAATAATCCATAATAATAGACCAATTTCAATAGATAAGAGACATTTACGAGTTAATTCGATTATGCATGCCTTGACTAACTTAATGGAAGTCATTAGGAATCTGCCAAATTGGAGTAAAAATCATTAAACATGACAAGCCACTTGTAGATGCTGTAAACCGTGAAGGACATTAGAGAAAGAAGTTCCAATAAACACAGTCCAAGAATTAAATTCAAACACTTCACTTTAGTAAATTCAGAACGTAGATTTCGAATTAAACAATAAAACGTGCACTGATTGTCTATGAATCTTAAACGCCCAGTACATATTGTGGAAGGAACGGCGCCTCTGTCCACCTGTTTCGATGACAAAATATTTATCAACACTCCTACCGTACACCTGGTGCTCGACATCATGCCTATGATCCACGAAAAAGTCGCCGTCCCAAAGAAATTTAACATAATTTTCCAGGTGTCTATTAAAAATTTCCATGCATACTTCGGTAATGGCATATGTTGGTTGCAATTTAAACATAATATAAGAGAGTGAGCGCCCTCGATCACGAGCCATCTGGCCGAAAACTCGTAGTCGCGATATATCGGCCTCTAATAGGGCCCTTGTTTACCGACCGTGGCGATCGCCAGGTGGTTGTTTCTTCTTTCAAGGGAGCGACGTAACCTGGGGAAACCCTCGGCAGATGTACGGGCCAGGACTACGGCGACGACGACGACGACGTCAACGATGACGACTTTTACCCCCTTTAACTTTCACATACCTTCTGACTGATTAATAATAGTTCTTTTAACTAGTTTCCCCTGATGCAGGGACGTATTTGAAACATTTCCAGTTGTTGTTCAAATAAAAACAAACCTGGCAAAAAGGCAAATTTCGTAGAAAATCGCTCGTGTGGTTTTTTTTGCTTAAAATAAAAGACATAAAAGCGTTTGTGTATGGATATAGTACGTGTATGTGTGCGTTCAAGCTACTTGTGGCTATTATAGCTGACGAGCACTTCACTAGTTTACGAGCTTTGCCGGCGAAATTCTCCGAGGGCGCTTCTGTCACACGAGAGAATGGGCCCATTATGGATATGTGAGTACATAATAAGAACAATGGACGCTGGATGGTTGGCAGCCTTTGGCAAAGAAAAAACTATTTTAAACAAAAATATTTAGAAAAAACATTAAACAATGCTCTTTTTCTGTTCTGGTTGTTTTTCTCTTATTGTTATTTATGCGCTCAATGATCAAAGAAATAATTAGCTTAAACATATTACGGTCTTGAGGAAGGCATCCAGGTGTTTAGGTGGCCCAATTAAGCATCCGGAAATTTTTATAGGGATTCAAAATCAACAAGCATGAAGAAAATGTACAAGTCCAGGTGATTAAGATTCTTTAAAGCTTTGAAGGTAACACTTAAGTGTTCATATATGCGAGAGAGTAAAAAAATGAATTCGGTAATTTTATAAAACGCAGTTTATACAATTGACAATGTTGAAAATTGGACAATATTCTTAGTTATGATGATAAAATGGTTTGAAATTTCGTATTTTTGGTCACGTGGATAATGAAGAAGAAAGTGAAAATGCCATTAAAATAGGGGTAGTTTTGACTTAATTGGAGTACAGTGTAGAAGTTGAAAGCCTCAAACTTGATCTGTTCGATAATTAAACGAGTGTCGAAAAGACTGATGAATTAGCTGGAGAACTTAAATTGTTGTGCACCGGCGGCGATTCGAGCAAATTAATCATTCAGAAAATTTCGCCCAAGAGGAGGTATTCGCCCTTTTTATTCATTTTTATTTTCCAAAGTCCCTTTTAATTAACCCAAAACTTTAGCTAAAAACTTTTCAAGTTTCTTTTGTCCAAATCCGTACAATAGGCCCGTTTGACCGTGACGCGAATAGGAAAAAAAAGAGCAAATATAATTAAATAAGAGGAAATTTAATCTTTCACCGGGGCATCTGCTACTGCTGCTACTTTGGCCATGTCTTCATGATGAGACAGGCTCTAGTTCAAGGTGGCAAAACTATAAAGAGAAAATATCGAATTGCCTTTTTGCTAAAAAATATTTGGAGCAGCATCTTTAGATAATCGATCAATTATTGGACGTTGATCGTTTTAATCCCATACGTGCAAAACGATCTTGAATGGTAATCGAGAGTAGGGCAATTCAAAGAACAACTTGGGGGGTTGAGGGCGTAAGCAGATAAAATGTCACCGCAACAAGGCCCTTTTTGATCGATTCGATTTTAAACAACCTCACTTAAACCTAACATCTCCAGGTGGTCAAAGAGTAAGTTCTTCTTGGAAGTTGCCCTGACAATAATATAATGAAACAGATCTGAACAACTTCTGAGCAATAGGAAAAATTGCTATAGAATAACCAAATGTCGGTTGCGGACCGTGATCTCAACAGAACGGATATCCTTACGTCCACACTACCCATATCCTTCCCATAGACGGACCGGACATGATACCAACTTTGATTTACTGCGTTCACACCGGCGTAAACAACTCCCGATTTCGTAATTATACACCACTTGTCGTAATAATAATAGATCGTGGTGTGTGCGAATGTTACTCTCTTGTGCATTGGTCGAACCACGAGGGACGATTATTTAGATTTCCGCTGATCGGATTGTATGTACATAGTATGCACACCAATCAATTAATGATCATTGGCATTTAGAAACCTTACAACGCGCATACGAAACTGTTTTTTTAAGGAATTTAAGAAAGTTTTACTTTAAAATTATCAACAATTCGACAACTAAAACTATTAAGGAAGAAACTTTAAGTGTTTACGGTTCTTGCAGGAGTTAAGAACTAACTGCTGACACATGACAATAAGACATTTTCAGTCAGGTCATAGTTGACCGATTAATAATATACCTGCAGAAACAATTTCTATTTAGCTTAGGCGAAGAGGCTAAACTATCATTATTAATTCAAAAGACTATCGAAAATTATCTTCCAAGAGTGAAACAATAGTATAGAAAGCGTCTACGGGGACAACAAAGGTCGTAAACTTGCCAAAACTATGCTGCTCAATCCACGGTAAAGCAATTGATTTCCAGTATTCGATGATTGATGACGGATTCGTTCCGTTTCAAGACACCGAAACAATTGTAATTTTTGTTTCTCTGAATAAAAATTACAAAAATCATTATGAACATTTTGTAAGGAGTTGTAGTTCGTTCCAATTATGATTTTAAAAACGGCGATAAGGCTTCTTCCGTTTCCTTCTGCTCATTATCGCAAAGTGCTTGCCAGCGTCTTTTATATTAAAAAAAAATTATCAGCATCAAACACTCGTCGTTCGCATCGTCCCCATAACCGCGAACGAAATAAATAAAAATGTGTAATTATAAGCCAAAGAAAAACACTCACCTTTCTCTATCTTTAAGGAGGAGAAGACATAATTTTTCCTATATCTAGAGTCCTATGCAACGATAACTTTTATCTGAAACAAAAAGAAATACGTACCGTGTCAATTAAAATACAGGCAGACAAACAATTCAATAAACACGTGTACTGTGTATTGTAATGTCACGTGGTTCGTGACGTAACAATTAATGAACAAAACGTTCAATTAAACCATAATGCGTAATCCCATTGACCGAATTACGTATATATTCGGCAGGGGGCGGCAATGGTGGCGGCGGCAACAGCTCTGATTGATATGATCGTGTCTCGTTACCGATCGACACACTCATTAACCGAGTAAAGGCGTTTGTTTCAAAGGAAATCAAGTATCTGTTTGCGGAAGTAGCTACAAAAGTATTTTTCCATTTTTCTTAATTTGGTAACATACATTTTTTCATCGTAAGATGGGGGTTTTATTTAATTGTTGTTTTACTTATGGTATTAAAACTATGGAGAGTGTGGGGATTTTAAAACTGAGCCTACGGGAGCTGTGAAGGTGATATTCACGTAATGATATGTTTCCAAAGGGGTTATAAAAAGGGTTTAAAGGCGAGGAGAACCAAAATGTTAAAATTTTTTCATTAGAAATCTGGAAACTGGAAAATTGGGTTATGAAAATTCTATTCCCAAAGGAACTTGTGATAAATCCAGCGAATAACAATAGAAATAACATCAAAAGGGATGCACAATGAAAAAAAAAAGAAATGTAGTTTGATTGCGTGAGGGTGCGTTTGTACGATTGACTATGTATGTGCGGGTGAGCGGCGGCCGCCGCCTGGGGCGGCATGCACTTCCGTTCCGGAAATGTCGACCGGTAATTGCAATAAATGCCCAGGTGGATTCGCGAATTATTATATCGTCAATATGTGACATGCACAAACTCATATGAATCGTTCGTTTTTTTCCAAGAGGTAATCGTGGCAAATTATTAAAAAAATGTTTTCTTTTGTTTAAAAAAAAAAACATTATCGTCCGCCCAGAATGATATTCAATATGGGGGGCGTGCTGGCTCTTGGCAATAAACTTGTTCTTTTGTATCACTTAGGATGTTATTGAGTTTACGCCCGGTATTAAATTTTCCTCCTATTCAAATCATTGCCAGAAATCGACCACATAATAGACACTATTTATATGAAATGCATCCTTAAGGGGCTATTCATATATAAAAATATTTTGAAGAAATACCTGGGGGTTAAATTCAAGTCAGTTGAATATCGTGAAGGTGTCATTGTTGAGGCGCAAATATAATATAGAAAAAGCTACCTGAGACTTAGAAACTTTTATGAAGTCTGAGGAGAAACATATATATGTATAGAAACAACACCTGAGGATCGTCTTAAAAGGACCTTTAACTGAATTATTTGCGAAATAGTCAAATTTTAGAATATATGAAATAAAATCTAAGAATTATCTTTAAAATTTTAGTAGAAATCATCGATAGTTTCCAAAAAATTCACGTTAATGACGTTCCACATGCAAAATAAATTCGTTTTTTTCTTGATCAAATGGTGAAGGAAATTTTTGACGGTACCTAAAGCAGTACTTTGCTACTGCTCAAAACGCTCATTCACCACAAAATCAGGATTTGCAAGCGGAACTTCAAACAAAACTATTTTTAAGAAAATTACGAGGCTACATGTTGAAACGGAGGGGCGAAAATTACTGACCTACAACAATGTGTTACAAACAATCGATAAATTATTAAAGCGGCCAAATTGATTGCCATTCAATGGCATAATAATAATAACAATATTCATCGATAATTCAATGATGATTTGTCAAATTAAAGTTTTAAAGCGAATATTTATTTATCAAAAAAATATTTTTTTTTTCAACCCTCAAGAATTTTTAACTCCCTTCTTAACCTTTTAACAACGATTTCTTGTTTTAGTCCCTTCTATTCTACTCTTGTCATTATTCCCAGAGGGGATAAACAGGAACAAAATTGCTTTCTTCAAAACTAGCATTTGAATATTAAATCGGTGTATTTGGTTAAAGAAAAAGGACCATTTCATTTCAAATATTTGCAGCGTAAAGAGACACTAGTTTGCATGCAAAAATACCTTAGCTTCATTATTAAATCACAATTAATCCATGATAAAATAGAAAATAAAAAAGTCGCGCACCACCACTGTTCCAATCGTTCAAATGATCAATCACTGTGTGCCCACTTGAAAGTTCCCAAAAAAAAAAGAAAATATTATCCGTCCAATTCACAGGAATAGAAGAAGAAAAAGAATAATAAGAAAAGTCCTGACACTAAACTAAAATGAAACAAAACACCAACATTCGAACGTAGATAAATCGCGCAAATATATGTAGTCCAGTAGTTGCAGGAACGGCGTACTATTAGAGAGTAGTCGTCGAGCATGTCCTTACCGCTCAAAGGACGTCGATGAAGTGAAGGCGTCCGACCTAAGACGGCGTCGGTTTAAGGCGCTGCCTGGGCCAGGCAAAGAAGGCGCCGCTGCAGGAGGACGCCCGCCGACGACTGACACAAGACGTCGCGGGGGTGTCGTGCGCGCCGACGCCATCCCTCTCCCCCCCTCGAGGCTTTCGTCGTGACACGCCCCCCGAAAAATAGAGGAGCTCCCCGAGATGCGACGACGAACTTCTTTGCTCGCTTAATTGAGTGATTCCCGTTTTTAAAAACGGGCTTTGTGTCAATTCAAAGAGAAAAAATTATTCTATTTGCAAATGGGGAAAAACCAACCAAGTCAATTTAACTCCCCCACCTTTCGAGTCATTATAATTCAATCATTTCAAGCTGACGGGGCCGAGGGGGCCAATCGTAATTTGCCTTAATGGATTTACAAAAAAAACGTTTTAAACAATAAAAACATTTTTTTCCTTTAGTGGAAGGGCAGTGCGGTTAAATGGAAATGCAAAATTCCTGCTAAATGGAACGCTGACCAGCAAAAGAGCCTTTTCACAACCGACTGAGTTGAATGTTAAAACTTTAATGCTAAAAGTCTTGCGCTAATTAATGGAAAATTTCTCAACTTACATGGATATGATGGTAAAAGTCTAATTAGTAAAAGTAGCTATAAAAAGTTTTTAAGAAAGATTATTTTGACTGCAGCGGAAGTTCTAGAAAAAATAATGATTGATGTGATTTCAGAAAACATAGATAATTCAGGGTTTTAGTAAAAAACATTGTATTTTTATCATAACTTATGAATCTATGACGCGCACATTACTTTTTTTCTCAATTGCATGTTCAACTGGATCGTGTCATGGTCATGATCTGAATTACATTCCGTCTCGATTCCAAGCCAGATTGCTTCTGAATTCGAATATTTATCGAAGGCATTTAACAATAGGCCAATAGAGGCGGAAGCCGACTGGTTTTAGCTAAACTTTTATGAAAGAGAAGGGGTTGGTGGAACAACCCTCCTGCTTGGAATGCGTTTTTATCGAAGGGGATGATGAATGGTAATTAAAAGTTTTCCTTTTTTTCGTAGGCATGCACTAATTAAGCTGTAGCTAATTAATATAAATTTACTTGTGAGCACTTTCTTTTTCACTTTCTATCGATCACTTCACTGATTTTTTTTCTTGGCACTCACTATTACCTTGCACAGTGACACTGACGTTAGGTATACACACAAGATCAGACCAAATCCTTATTTTTTTTCGAAAATAGTATTTTTTCTTATTCCTTACCTTTTTTTCTCGTTTTTTTTTCGTGTGTGCGTGTCGTGTTTTTTCCTTTCCGTTCCCGAGTTCCGAAAAAAAACGAAAAAATAAACCGACGACGACGACGGCGCGCTCAATTAGAAAACATAGGAATGATAACAACACTTGGAATACATGGCAATGAATGTCCGTCTTGTGGGATTCTATCAGGGCATTATCCAAGGAGTGGGGGAGACGCATGCGAAGCGTCGCGACGCCGAAGGATGCCGGATGGTGGCGCCCCCGCCAGCGTCTCCGGCAGACGTAGAAAGTTTTGATCGCGTTCGCCTCTATCCTTTTTTTGCTCGTTTTGGGGACGTGCACAGAGTGTATGTGTGTGTGTGGGGGTGGTGGAGAATTAGAGGGAAGCGGCGGGAGAGGAAACGACTGTACGCACGACCCGCAGGAGGAATCGAGTGGTTTGAGTTTTGTTGGGACGGTTATTTCGGGATGGGTAGCCCGTTCGTGCGCTTGATGAGCGCTTTTGCGGCGTTATCCTCCTGATGCTTGCCTAGTGCGCCTCTTTAATTTTACGGTTATGTTTAATTTGAAATTCCGAAATTTTTTCACTCGTTTCTGCGAGGGTGGGACAGAAAGAAGAACAGGATCAAAAACAAAATATAAAAGGGGTTCTATTTATTGTTAGGGAGGATTTTTCAAAAATTTTGTTGATTTACTTTTTTTTTGTTTTCAATGATATATCTTCGTCATTCAAATATACAACCCTGATTATTTTTGCAAATAATGTTTAAAAACAATATTTCTAAATTTATATTTTTTATCCATTGTCCCTTCTTCTTCTATTATTCTATATTTCCCCTTTTTAAATTTTTCTAATATTTTCTGGTTCCATTTTTCATTTTTTAAATTAAAAATTTTTAAAAATCAAAAAATCAGATAAACGACGTATTCATTTGATCTTCATATGTCATTTATCTGATAAATTCATTAAAAACTGGCTTTAAATCTTTTTTCTTATATTTAATAATTGAGTTTTTTTCCTAAAATTGAACCAGCTTAATAGGAAGTTTCAACATTGCAAATGGCACTTGACTTTAATACCGCAAGAGAATTTAAAGAAATTTGCTATATCTAGAAATGTTAAGAACTCCCGTTTTAGTACACATGAAAATTGGATGAATACGTATTTTAGAGGATTTACTTCTGAAGATAATATTTGCAAATTCTTAACAATAATGTTGCCTTTTTACAGTTTACAGATTCAGTGAACGAGTTAATAAGTCGCGTTTATTTTTATCCGAATGAATTTTGATGATTTTTTTGTTTTCGTTATTGTGCCGGTGGCAAAAATTCGAAAAACCCGTTTTCCGGACCGCGGAAAAAAACATATCCCTCGATATGGTGTGCTGGGTGAGTTTTTATTAAATATTTGCGAACGCACGGAACACAAACTGCATCCAGGGTACATGCAGATGAGGGACGGACATCCATCATTCTGCATTTTGGGTCGATACACGTACACGTACTCTCGCACACATATCCACATAGTAGATAGAAAAAGCCCGTTGGAATAAATAATCTAATAAAATTTTGAAACAAAAGACATTTTTTTTACCTCTTGTCGGGCAGGAAAAAAACAAAAACACAACATTCCAACCTCTTTGTTTATAGAACTTTAAATCAACTATGTAAATCCGTTCAAGTTAATCGTAAGTAAAACTAACTGTTAAACTTTATTTTTCAGGAATTGAATTTGAGATCTCTTAAAGAAAACGATCACTTAAACGCTCCAAATTGTCGAATCTCAAATGGTTCCTCATATGAATATATATGAGCCAACTACTATAACGAATACCTACCTCCAGGAACCATTGACACTAAAGATTACTGGAACGATACAGAGTGTGTTCGTATCGGTGAACGGGGCTGGGCGGTGGATGTTCTCCCAGTTTAATTGGTAGTAATAAACAACTGGATTTATCACAAAATGCGGTTGACCGAAATTCATGGAAGCCGCCTCTGGACACGGTCGTTTATATACGGAAATTGTCCAGCCAAGTGGAGAAATACGACGTTCGAATCCACCGACGACAACAACAACAACAACAACAACAACAACAACAACAACCCATTCTAGAATACGTATCAAGTGAAGATTTTGTTTTAACGTTAACTATAATATTAAAAATAATACGAGGCTTTTCAGGAACGGACTAGAACAGATAACTAATTGATAATTTTTAAGAAAAGTTCCACTTAAATTAAAAAATTAACCGAACAAAGGAAATATTGAATTCAATATACCTACTCTAAGAAAAATTTTTATTTTTCCTTTAATATATGTATTTAGAAACAGATGAGTGTAGAGAACAGCAAAGAAAGACCCATTCGAACGAGCGGTTAACTCTAAAGGACTTGACCGCCCGGTATTATAATAATTTTTTTTCAGGGGCGGGCTTAGAAATATATTCCTCTAATAAGACATTTTATACAAGTGAAAGAAGAAAATAAAATAAATAAAAAACAGGTTTAAGAAATTGTGGAAAACCAGAAAAATTTTGAAGTTAAAATCTCAGGTAATATAGA
The DNA here is from genome assembly GCA_013372445.1 of Hypothenemus hampei. Taxonomy (NCBI): domain Eukaryota; kingdom Metazoa; phylum Arthropoda; class Insecta; order Coleoptera; family Curculionidae; genus Hypothenemus; species Hypothenemus hampei. The sequence continues at coordinate 1,663,604 of JABRWK010000001.1, read as the reverse complement.
AGATGTCTTGAGCACTTAAACACAAAATATACAGTACTTACAACAAATCTTAGAAAAAATGACAATCGAACGTTAACAGTTCCATTCCGTTATCATGGAAAAAATAAACATTTCATAGCTTTCCTCATAAACGAAACGACAAATGACAGTCATTATGGAGAAAAAAAACAGCCATTCGCTTATCTACGTTCGAATAGACCGTTTCTCTTTTACACACACACATATACACACACTCACACACGAATTTTATTGATTTTCCTGAAACACTATTGCCAGCAGGAGCAGCGGCAGCAGCAGGCCGACGAACGAACGACAATTCCACTGCCGCCGCCGTTGCAACAAGTGGCATCAGGAATTCGAAAAAAAAAACTTCCTCGTTTTTTTGGAGTTCCACTTTTTTCTCTCGTCGTTCGCGTTTAACAATGACACCCATTAATACTGCTTTATTGCGTGTTTTTTTCTCTGTAAATTCATTGAAAACTCGTTTTGGAAAAAATTTAATCACTCACCTTAAAAAAACAATTGAATTGAAGGAACTTCTTATTTTATATTGCACTTGGTTCAGACTTAATGTTCCACTGAAAAATCTTTTGTTGGTGTTCAGTGTCTTCAAGAAATTCTCTTCTCCCCCACCTCTACTTTTTAACGGACTCGAAGCCCATATGACACGAAATCCACGCTTTAATAATCGCCAGAAGGGTGAATTATCCTTTCCCATTTACCGGGAGGTTAAGAAAAGTACTAAATCCTTATTGTGTTATAAGAGGGATTTTTATTGAAACCGCCATGGTAAAACCATCAAACCATATCGGTCTCGAGGAGGTGCACCAGGTCAAGACGCCACGCGACCGTTGAAGATCGTTCTCCTCGAGCGCTTCTTACTCGTGCCCTTATCTATGGTCTGATGGTTCGATGGAAAAAATCGTTAGCCAGCACACTCCTGCTGCAATTTCCCTTCTTCGTCGGCGTGTTGTCACTGAGGTGCGTACCCACCTGCCCTTCTTGTTTTTCACTTAATTACTCTTCGCTGTCCTTCCTAATGAAAACTAATGTGCCATTATTGTCAGTGAGTAAGGAAAAAGATGAAAATAAGCGTTTTTTTTTCTTTTTTTTTAGATCTATCAACATGTGTTTGCTAATGCAAACAAATTATTTGTCGGTTTATTATTAGGCCCAACCCAAATCTAATATAATTTAGGAGTTTATTAAGCTTTTTATTGTTCGAACATGTGTAATATGTAGGTGGAAAATGCTCTTTTATTACCTACCACCAGAGAGTTTCAGGTATTTCAAATATATTTGAAATTTTTCAACATTCCCTTCTCGAAGAGAGTCTCCAGGCATTAAAAGTTACATGGACTTTTAAGAAATAGATAGAATTGTACGTATTTAATGTTTTCTTGAAGACCGAGTTTTTTGTTTTTTAATAACCGTGGAAACCTCCAAATATAAAAAAATAATTAGAATGAGGCTTCAACGAAAAAATAATTAAACGTATTTCTAAACTTAAGTGAATTAAGAGCGTGCCTTGACCAGGCCAAGGTGCGGTTCCCCGGAGATGTCTTTAGGAGCGGTCTTGCTCTCTAGACAAGCAGGTGTGGAGTCCCTTAGCGTGCCAGCCAAAGTAAACTTTGACTTGTAAATGAATTTCCACCGCCCTTAAAAATACTAGGGTGAATGTAGAAAAATAAATTCTTGGTAGAAGAAACAGACTAGTTTATCGTATGTACCCAGATTTGATTTTCATTAAAATTTGGCGACATTTTTCCCAGCTTTTGCTTGTTGCGATGGAAAAATTTATTATTAATCATCAAGAAATTCCCATAGCTATTGCCCGCTTCGCATGACTCGTCGAAGAAGGTCCTCGGAGACCCACTTTTTCTTTTTCATAGCGCTTTTCTAGGTGGTGTTTAATTAATAATAACTACCCTACATTGTACAGTCGAAAAAACAAGGTTCAGATAAAATTTGTTTTTAATTTATATGTAGGTTCTAGATGGAAATGCAAATTGGGTCAATGAGATTGTAACCTAATTAAAAAGGAATTCAATTATTAGTACCACCCGTCAGAAAAAGTTTGCCTCTAATTTAGCTACCTGGTACTTAAAATTCTCGGGAGATATTATTGGCCTCTCTGAGCCTTAAGAATTAAAAAAAAAATAATAATTATTGAAAATGTATTGTATACGAAGCAGCCATAAAGAAGTTCCTTGGGGACAAACTTCACCTCTTTAATGATGACATTTATCCAGGTGGCGTTTAATTAACAATCGTTTCTCCTTAAATGGATCCAACCTAAAAAAAAATGTAAATTCGTCAGAGACACGAATTGTTATTTCCTTGTCGAGCGCTGAAATACTTTTTTAATTAAAGCCACTCCACAGTCTTAAAACCCTTCCTCTTTATTTTTTTCGCTCTCGTTCGTTCATCATCAAAAAGTTTTTAATCCTTTCGGCATTTCTTCGAACAGAAAATGCAACCAAAGATGCTTACTAAGAGGATTTAGCAGTGTAATTACGACTGTTATTAACTCTTCTTTTGCCTCGCTGGCAGCGCACACACATTCATATACTTAATACTCAGAAAATGGAATTTTCCTGTTTTCCTATTCGACTCCTGTGGCGCGTCTTCGACAAACTTAAAGTCCTGCATTAAGATTTTATGGGTTATGGTCGATTTTATGGAGCCGGAAAGATATTAAGCTGTCCATTAAGTCCGGCACAATAAAATTACTATAGACGTATCCTTAAGAAGTTTCTTTGGACCGCCCGGGGGGCATTTATTAGTTCAAAACTCCTCGGTCATGGAGGTGGAGTTGTTGTTGTTTTCCTGTTAGTTCGGTTTAGAAATTGCCCGCAGCAGGAATCCGAACATAAATTCGGTAACGGTCCTGCTGCTGCCTTGAACATTTTCTTATCCTTAAATGACCGATTAATGTTATTCCTGTCTGTCATTTTATCTTTCACTGTGTTTCTGCCTGTATTTTGGTTAATTGTAGTGTTTCCTGACAACCACCTATAAAATGTGAATGCTAATGGCGTGGGCGGTTTTAAAAATTCATCGACGAGGGCCACTTATGTCGCATAGATAATAACGAAAAAAATTGTGACTCCAGATATATAAGACAGTCATTAGTTATCAGCAAATAGGATCTTGGATGGTAAATGAGCGCCACGCAAGTCGGACACACACGATTTGATTTATTATTTACGATGCTAAGTTCTTTTTAATATGGGGGGCCCCATTTTTTTGAATTACTGTAGACAAGAAAATCGATGAAAAACGGTAATTTTCAAAGGAAATTGATTTTTTCCTGACCTCTACTTTTGAGATTTTCTATTTGTGAGTAAAGTTGTTAAGTTTATTGATTGTGCTCGGTCTTTTATTGATCTACAACCAAATTCACATTTACAAATCTTTAAAACGGTATGCCCTTCATGGCCAATAATAGTATCGTTAATACATCAAATTATGAAATAAGTGTTGACAAATAGTTTTCCCTATGGGATGCGATAAACCTTCAAACGACTACCCTGTATTAAGGAAAAATGACGTAGTCACTATTTCTATTTTTTTTTAGAAATAGCAAGGGTCAAAACTCTGGCCGGGTAAAATTTTATTAGAGAATCATAGATTTTTCTCATGACAGAGAGAGCATTGGTGCCCTTTATACCGGGGCCGAAACATTATTCCAATTGTAAACCTTGATTTATCGCTCCCAATTTCAGTTTTCCCATTTGTCCGTTGTCCTTCGGTCTGGACAGAGCTGATGCCATCGAATTTTTCAACCTACACGCACAACAGTGGAGAGAATGATTTACATAAAACAAAACTCTGAACGCATTTCACGATTTATTCACGAATTTTCTATTTATTACTATCGTCGTCATCGTCCGGAAATCCATTTCGAAAGCGAAACGTCATCAATCTCTTCTCCATCTCCCACACTAACCACTGTCTTTTTTGTTCGAAAGTGGACTTGGACAGTTTCGTTTTTTCAACACACTTAAAAGAACGGAAACGAGGCAATTTCGTGCATTTTAAAATAGCCACACTGAGAATGGGGGCTCCTTTTGAAGGGACCTTGTGTGGGCCCTTTAAGACATCCACAAAGTCGCCCTCTATTCACTAAATATGAAACTAAGGTTCGAACAGAGGATAGGCCATTTAAGTGATATCCGGCAGGCAGCGCCAAACTACCCTTCTACGAAAGTTGAACGAACTATTTGGTAATCGGCCAGTTTATTTCGGTGTAAGAGAGGGGGACGGCCAGGATGTAAAAGGGGTGGGAAACCAGTGGCGTTGAATTTGAAAAAAATTACACTGAATATTTAAATAATATACGTTTTAAACGCAAATAAATATTAGTTGTATGTTTTATCTAGATAACACTAAATAATTTGGGTGCGGTTTTTGATGCACGCCACTGGAACAGGGTAGGAAACGGACGAGCTTAATAGTGGAAGCTTAAAGGGCTTTTACCTTGTCCCTCTACAAGCTGTGTGATCAAGGTATCGGTTCGTAGACGATGGCATTTTAGTAGTTCATTTTGGTAAAACTGGCTAGGTATTCAATAGTTTTCGTCTTTATTGCTATTACTGGTAATAATTTTTGAAAATGCCAACTGAGGAATCACTAGTGATTTAAAAAGAAAAGGATTCATGTATTACTTGATGGTATATGTAAAATTCACAGAAAGTTAGTTTGAATTATTAAATTTAGCGTATTTCTTGATCAATTCTCATATTAATAGAAAAAATTAGCTTTTAGTAAAGAAAAGCGGATTAAATAATACCTACAAAAAGTGTTGGAAAAAAAGCGAATGAAATGATATAAATTGATGAATATTTCATTTTATAATCAGTGGTAGTAGGTATTACGTATTATATTTCTGTTTCTCATATGGGTTTGATTTTTTTTTATTAATGAAACGGGTTATTTAATTTTCTATTTTGTTACCGATAAATGTAACTGTCATAACAGGGTAACCATTTTGCATTAAAATATCCATTCTGTAAGAAATATTTTGGAAAATTTTGTTCAAGCCCTCCGAAATGGAAAAACGATATAAAATAGGGAAAGTTTCGGCATTTATCGAACATTAACCAAACAGAAGATTCATAGTATTTCCTGGCATCCACCCTGCACACATTTATTCCTGCAACATTTAACCGATCCTCGTCAAATTTAACGATACCGTTCGTTGTCTCTCGTAGAGGCGAAACGATGCACCATTATTTTTCATTATTAACGCTCCGATGGATTTCGAAATTGTCCATGGCCAATGGAAAAAAATATCCATTTTTTTGTCGATCTAAGGTAGAATCAGCATTGCTCTCAAAGACCGTACCCTCCTGGTGTATTTAAAACCGCTTCAATATTTACATGTTGCGGTCATAATGACGACGATGATGTTGATGATGATGGTCAAACACATTAACACAACTATTTACAAAATATAATATGTCGCTAATGAGTGTGCTCTTAGTGGACATTGATTGGACGTCTTAATGTTTTGACCCCTAACTGATCCGAGTAGGCCTCGACTTTTTGTACGTCACGGTATGTATGGTCGTCCGATAGGCAATTGTTCCGTTCATTAATCATGTCGATTCCGAGGGAGCACTTGAACGTCAAACGCAACGCCAACTCTGAAGGGTTGATGCCTTGGAGGGTTATTTCGTTCTAGGTAATTATTTGCGTCGTTGCCATGACGATAGTACTACATAGTAGTTTTCTTCTTTTGTTTCTGCGGTATTTTATACTTGTAATGATTTTGGCTTTTTAAAAATGGTTAAATTAATTAAACGAATCTACGATTTTATTTTTTGGCGGTAAAATCGGTGCGGAATTACCGAAAACGCACATTCAAATATAAAATTTAATCCCATTAAAAGGTCCAGAAACAAAGGTAATTTTACATTCGATTTGCATCTATTTTGTATTCGATTAAACACAGAGATAATGTTCTTTTCAGATGTTGTTCGGGTTTTGGGAACCAGAAGAAGTCCCCGAGGAATGCACATAGAGATTGAAATAAAATAAATAATTATAAATTTTATTTGCGAAAGTAGCACCATATCATCAAATACACGTGCAAGTACTGTTGCAGTTTCCACATACTCGAATGTACTAATTGTCAAACGACGATGACAATCTTTGAAACAATCGACATACTGTATAACGAGTTTCATTGAAAACGGTGATTCCATTAACGGAAGAAATGTTATTTCTGCTTTTTGAAATGAACGTATCAGCAATAACACCTTCGTTGGTTCCAATAAGTCAAAAAAAGTTAAACAAAAATAAGTTTGATTAAAAAAAAACAAAGAACCTGTTTATGGGATGTCAAACATGAGAAATTTTTCGGAAGGGCGCGACAGAAACAACGTAATCAAATCAAAACGCGCCCAAATACACACAATGGATACGATTAAACCGGATATTTTTGGGAGTTGTATCGTTTACAAAAGAGAAGAGGAAATTGATCGAATATTGGGCGAAATGTATATCAATTTAAGCAAACGATTTTTATCTCTCGCTTTTTGACTCGTTAGGATTCTGTACCTTTATTAATTTGTCAAATGAAAATGTAAATTTACACGAATCAAAACAGGAAAAAAAACAAATCAATCATTATTTTAAATTTTTTCTCAGAACGGACGAATACAAAAGAGTACGTAATGTATATGGTGCATGGTTTGCTGCCTATGTGAAAAATCATTAGCGTCCCGTCCCCTCCTTACCTACATAAACTTAATTTGAAAATATAAAATGGAAAGAGGAAATTCAACTATTTATTCCGATAATGCACTTCGTTGTGTGCGAACGAAGCAAGTTTTGGAGTTAAAAGCAATTTATTGTTGAATGTATGGATATTAAGTTATATTAAATTTTGCCTATTTAATGTACATGTATTCGAATGTATGTAGGTAGGTATGTATAAATATATAGGGCATGCATATTGCGGACCTGCATCATTTTTATTATAAACTTTAACATTTATTATTATTGCAGTTGATTAGGGTTTTGAATCGAATAAACTTTTTTGTCATTTGAAAATAGACGGGTTTTTTAACATTACCTTTACTTAAACCGTTAAAAAAATTCCTTACGATTACACAGTAACCATGACCGAATAGGAAAATAAAAGATTTCTACAGAGGATCCTTATTAGATTGACAATGCGCATACAATTACAATTCTTGAGCTTTCTAATCCATTTTTCTACCTGATTCGCAAGTTATCATAAAAATCAGAAATGTATAGTACCACGTTAGGGTTACTTAAAGACAATTTATTAATTATTAATTTCGTTACTTCTTTTGATTTTTGAATAAGTATCGTTGCGCTGGTCGATAAAGTCAATCGTTTTTGTTCTACTATTTTGTCCATTCGCCACCCAGGATTTTGTATTACTTTTGTTTTATTTAGAGTTTGAATTTTAGATTAAACCATTTACGTCAAAATCTCTTTTACTCCACAACCTTACTTAGTTTCAGCTTCATTGTTCGAACACATTTTGTTATTAATTTGTTTCCTTTGTACCCCCAGCACTAGCAGAGCAGTTTCATGAATACTCAATGTAGTAATGTTGTTGTAAACCTCTCACAAATTTGTCGAGTGTTTCATTCCGTTTATAATATTTTCTTAAACGGAAAAATAATACAGAAACAATTTTTTTAAATTAAATTATTCAGGTTGTTTTAAAAAATAACAAACTAAAAAAAAACAATTGTTTCGTTGAAATTCTTGCATTAAAAACTATGTAAGTACGAGGAGATTTTTTAAGAACATTTCCTTTATTTCCTCTCTACTCGTGAACATTAGTTCAATTACTACAGATTTTACAGTCGCATGTCCATTTTGTGTGGATCACCCTGTAAATAAAACCAAATGTCATAGAAAGAATAAGAATATCGAGATATTCATCGAAAAGATACAGGGACTGTACCTACGACGAAATATTTTGTCATTTAAATCGGTTCAAAGCAGGATATTGTGTCGCCAATAAAATAAACAAACGTTTAAATTAATGTAAACAATACCGAAATATAATTCCCTCCATTCGATTTGAAAATTAATTTAATGGTTTTATAACGAAATAAATTGATTGGAAAGCAAATTTTTTCCTCCAACCTGTTGCCGAAAATAAACACACATCTGTCGCGACTCTGATTTTTTCTCCATGCGAAAAGACGGAACGTTTTCTTCTTTATTCGAAGAAAACCTACTCCCCTGCCTCATGTTTTTCTTGTCTGTCTATGACAATAGCAGCAAAACGAAGAGGGGGTGGAGAAGGATCAGTAATTGTGTAGAAAGGGGTTGCGAACATGGCGGTCCTTGGGTCGCTTTTAATTTGGCTTTGATTAGGCACGTATCAGTGAGGGGCCAATTTTCACAAAAAAGGGTTTTCCGTCCTTCTACGTACTACAACAAAACAAATCCCCACACAGTGAAAAATAACCTTTATCACGTCTAACCCTCTATTTTTAGAGAAAATTAGACGATTTAAGGGGCTTAACGCCAGACCGGGAACCTTAAAACGCGTTTAAAATTAGATAACTAATTAAACGAATTGTACTTTTCAATATAACAACAAAATAGTTTTCTACTCCAATACCTCCTATCTTTGGAATAAAGAACACCCTAGAAAGTAAAAAAGAACCTTGAATTGACTTATCCAGATGAGTTCTTACGAACATTTAATAAATTTGACAAATAATAGAAGAAAAAGGAGGACGAACAGTTTAAATTAACGTAAAACAAAAGTGCAAAAACCAAATGAGTTTCTATTGGAGAAATTACCGTGTTTAACCGCAACACAAGTGAAGGCAGATAAAATGAAGGAGGAATGGGGAATGGATTGGGAGAAAAGGTTAGATACGAGTGGAGTGGAGAGTGGCCGTTCTATTTTCTCTAATTTTAAGCCAAATCCTAATCCGGCACATTCTAACTAAGCTCAAACTAATGTTGGCCCTCCGGAAGTGTAAGGCAAAAGAGCGAGAGAGAGAGAGAGAGAGATACATAGGAGATGAAGGAGAGAAGAACCCCCGCCGGAGGGAACGGTGCGGCCGGGGGTACAGGCATTGGTTAGGGAGCTCTGAGGGTCCAGGGAGTTTCCATTGTTTTAATCGAACTCATCTCCAGTTCTCATTTCGTGCAAATGTTAGCGACCATGGAGGCGAGCGACGGCGGTAGAAACGAAGAGAGAGAGAGAGAGAGAAAGAAAGAGAGAGAGCGAGAGAGAGGAGAACGGGGGACGAGGGAGAATATTAACGCTTTCCATGCCGCTCCCCCCGATCCGCTCTACGCCCTTCGACGTTTTCAGGGTGCGACGCAAGAGGCGCTACGGGGAGAGAAATGGGTGGGCGGCAAACGCGGGACGCAGGGGGTGAACGAAAAGGAGGTGGTGGGTGGTGGAAAACGCCCTGGCGCCCTGTACTGAGTTTGTATGTATGTGTGTGTGTGTGTGTGTGTGTATGTATGTGTGTGTGTGTCGGTTTTATCGAGCAAAATCCATGCAGAAACTAACTTACGATTTATAGGATAATTTCTGTTTAGTTTTCATAGAGAAAAAAAGTAGAAGGGAGAAGTGGAGTAAATATAGCCTTCTTTATCTGTGTCTTTTTCGAAACAAAGAGAGGGGGTTATTTTTCCAATCGCACGGATTGGGGAAACGAGTCTGTCTCTTTCTTTTATGCAGTGGAAAACGTCGTTAATTGGTTTTTCCAGTTAATCCTGTTGAAAACTAACGGGTATACTGCGGTGCGGCAGGGGCAACGGCGGCAACCGGCTACCGTGAAATTGTTTAAGGCGAACGGTTTTAAGTTGTCGTTTTGATTGGAACGATCGAATCTGATTCGATTAGTTCCGATTTTTAAGCAGATTTAACGGGACATTTAATTAATACTTTGGAGACACTGTAATCAAATCCTTGGATTTAGACTATCCACAGCGGTTGGAAATGTTATAAGGGAAAATAACAGGAAACCATAGATGACTATCAATAAGCGTTTGACGGTTCAACAAAAGAGACTGAGATATGAGCATTCCAGTAGCATACACTGAAGACTGCTTCTTCAACTATCGATCAATGAAATCTGAAATTTTTTTTAATTACAACAAAGTGTTCAGCCATAATGGTATAAGAAAAAGAACAAGTTTTTTCGAAAATGTCAATTTGATGCTTTAGTAGGAAATTCATTAAAGCCTATAGAAATATCCTCTTAAAAAAACTCTCAATTTCCCCCTAGCGAAATTCTTACGATCTTTCTGTTAAAAGGTCGAATAAATTACGCTGCTGAAACCAGGCAGGATTTTAAGAGTCCAGGTCTCGTTTTGCAGGAAAATTTCGAGGGGGGGAGGGGTATTTTAAGGGAGGATGATGGAAAAGGGGGGAGGGAGTGGGTGAGTTCCACGTGACCGCATAAATTCGCCAATAGAAAATAGACTAGCCCAGCGTGTACATCTGCGAGGCAGACCCGTCGTTCTATCTATCGACTTTTGCTCTCTATGACTCAATATTATTACGTTTCGACACGAATAAAGTTGAATTGTTAATGTTAATTTAAAGGAAAACGCGCAATTTCTCTTTGTTCCTATCTCTTTCTCTCTTCATGGTGTAAATGTAACCAACTCCGCTCGGAAAATTAAAAAGGAGAGTTGAAAAAAAACGAAGGAAAAGAGAAAACAAAACGGAACGTGCACGTCGGACAAGCGGCCCGACCTGCCCCAACACAGAAAAACTTATCCTGAACGGGAATATTTAAAATATTTTTGCACGAATTAATCCGCTTTTTATATTGCGCGATATTATTTTCGCGTGTAAAAAATAATTATTTTAAATCGTAACGCCAGATTGTTTGTTCAGCTGCGTTCGTAATTTCGCGCGCGCCACAAAATCGAGCGTGCGACCAAACAAAAAACAAAAAAGAAAAACAAAAAATGGAACGCGACCTTTGAAATAAAACATCAATTATCGATTGGAAACCACCAATGACCGACAGGCTTTTTTTAACTCTCATAGATTGACCGTTAATTTTTCTTCTGTGAAGAACTAAATATTCATTTTCTTCTTGGTTTGGCCCGTTGATTTTTGGGTGCATAAATAATATTGGACTCCTATTTTTTTAACTCTCTCTTAAGCTTATTTAAATATTTAAATATCGGTGAAATACATTAACCAAGAACCACCCTGCAAGATTACCAGCAACCCCTTTTTGTTAACGGTGCTCGATAACGGATTTTTTGTTCGCTTGATGACCATCTTTATTTGATTTTTAAAATAAATGTTAATGAGAATATCTGTTTATTTTTTTCATTTTTAAATCTATTAGGTATTCGTTTAGTTGAAGTCTACATGAAATAAAAAAATCATTGATCGTGGACTGTTTTATAGAAGAATTATTCAATAGAAACACCATTGATCTACGTTGCCATGAATTCATCACTCTAATAATGAGATTCATGGTAACTCGTCTATCGCAACAAAAGAAAGTAGTTTTACTAATGCTGCGACTGAGTTGAAAAATGCCGTTATGCGGTTTTTGGCCGCTGAAAAATATCACAAAATGAAATTTGTGTATGGTGATTATAGGAAACTTTTTGAAATGTTGCGCTACATTGGGGATTTTCATTCCATTATTCATAGTTTGGTTGATATAAGGTGGCAGCTGCTTTGCGGATTCCATAACTGTTTACCGAAGGATGGAGAAATATTCATTGGCTCTTTACATTACAGCATCTGATCAAGGAACGTATTTAATGCCTTCCTATGTCTAATTATATACTGATGAATTTTGATGTCGTCACTACAAATCAGAACCTAAACGTCAATACTTCTATAAAAATAATGTAAGCCTGGTGAAATAACAGAGCAAGTGTAATCAACTGTGAATAGTGGCTAAAAATTTCCTGTCGATTGGACTTCAAAATTCTATTTAAAAGATTAAAGAACCTGTGTGGAATGCAAGTATTATAAATTAATTTTAGGACTCCTAAAACTGTCTATTAGCGTTATTCTTCTGTATGACATTTAATCACATGTGATTTGGATGATTCAAGATCAGCTTTGTCGTACGGAAAATGGAATATTTTGGAACATCCACCTTACATATCAAATTTCTCTGCATGCTTCGTACATGCATGTTGTTAAGAATTTAAATTTTTTAAATATAATAAATTATTCAATAAAAAACTAATATTAAACAATTTAATAAACACTAAAACATACACAATACATGACAAAGTCTCCTAAAACCGTGATAAATACAACTAAAATGTTTTAAAGTCCTCTTCCAGACAAATAAAAACAATTATTATTCAGACTCGGACATGGCATATAAAAGACAAGTTTTATTGCGAAACCGCACGGAGAAAATGGAGGAGGAAGAGGAGGAGGAGGAGGAGGAAAGCTTTTATACGACTTGGTTGTCTAGCCCCCGAAAACTTTCTATGAACCATCATCGTGACGTTTATTCACGTCTGAAAGATACAATAATTCATATTTACGCTTCTCCCCCTTCATTAAACTTTTAACGTTATCTGGAAGAGAAAGAGACTCTGTTCTGTTAGAATAATAAATAGTGCTGTGCCTGATCTGGCTACTGGGGAATTTCTCATTGATAATGATGAGAAAATGCACTTTATTTAGTATTAAATAATGTTAAAATATTCTAATTTACGTGAGAAATGATAAATCAACCTGTATGAATGGAAATGGAAAAAGGGTGAGGTTTTTTTACTTCCACATTCCCCTTTTTTTTCTCGAGTGGTCATCGTCTGGTCATTCTTTTCAAAAAGAAATAAACCGGTATTGTAATGCAGTAAGTAAATTCAGCATCTTCGGCTTTTTATTTTATTCTTTTATTTTAGTTATGACTTAGTATTATTTTATTATTTTTAATGCAAAATGAACAAATACTATTTGTAAGTAGTAAAAATTGTTACATTTTTCAGGTTTCTCGAGATATTCCATACAACTTATTTTTCAATTACTGCTAAATATGATAAAATTCTAACATGAAACCGTTAAGAAATAATGAAAGTCGATAAATTAATGCTAAAAAACGTTTTGCTAATCTGAATATAAAAAGAATGCAAAATCAACCTGTTTATTCACACGATCCCTTCTTTAAGACCATCCTTGGTCCGAACTTCCCCCTATTCAAATGGACATCTGGTCATCACCATCATCATTTGATCTTAATACGAACCGGTTTCTTCTCCTGAAGATCACCATCATTTCTTGTTTAATCGACATTAATTCAGTTTCCGTACAGGTCCTCTAGGACGAACATCTAAAGTGAAAATTACTTCTGTGGTTTGAGGTGTTGCATATTTTTCCTTTGTGATTGTGAATATTCAGGTAAATTGTTCTTCTCACAAATTGAAGGTGTTATTAAAGGACGTGGATGTAAAAGGTGTGAGAGGGGGAGGTTGGAGGCGTCCAATACTAATGCGCTAATTGAGCATTTGCGGACATCATAATAGACGAGCAATTTCCCCCAACTACCTACCTATTAGCAAATTAAATTGGGCAACCTGGACCAAGTTGAATATTAGAAACGTCCTTTGGCTATACAGGTGGCAATTTCTTAATTTTGTCTTTGGGACAGTCAGGACAGATAATAATAGACTTCAAGTAGAAATTTTAATAAATTTGTTTTCTTTTTATCAACTAATTTAAGATGTTTTTCGCACATATTCTTAATGGAGAAGCCTATTTGCAGGTTTCGCCTTGTTTCGGAGCATTCACGTAAAAGATATAAAATAAATTAAAACTTAGAAATATCATAGAACTTTTCCAATCTAGGTCGCATCCACCTACATCTCTCACTTTCATTAAGTTTCCTTCAAATCCTAACCTAAAAATACTAATAATATTCCGACAAAACAACCTTTGACGATGATTTCCTTTTCATCATCGTCATCATTACCATTAGATATCCCTGCTGCACCTGAATCACTCCAAATTACGACTATCGAGACCGAATAAAGCAGGCCGGAAATTAATTAAAACCTCTTTCATTCATTAATTCCATCACCTTATCAATAGAACCAAACAGTGTGCTTTTCCATCGTGTCCACCCATGGAAGTAGGGCGTATTTCTTTTTTTTTCTTCCTCTCAATCAAGACATGCAATTATTTTATAATTTCATTCTAATTTTGTTCTCTTGGTGACGTGACGCAGTCAGTGGCCTGCGCCCCAAAAAAAACCAACAACGGCCAATTATTAATGGGTTTAATTATTTTCCGCTCGGCATGGTATTTATGGTGATGCAGTTGCAAATTGAAATTTTAATATTTAAGAAACGATGAGGTCGAAAGTCTGGTTGGTTGCGGTGAATTTCCTATTTTTGGTTGCCTATTGTAACTTTTTTGCAAATGCAGGTTTTTTTTGTGGGTGTAATTAGGGATTTTTCATCTGAAATGTTCAGGATTAAAAGAAAAAAAGTATCCTAAAACTAACCATAAAGACGATGCTTTAAGCTTTTTAAAACATTTTTAAGCGGAATATGAAAAAAGTGAACTTACGATTAGTTGAAAAATGGCGTTCCATCACAAATTAAATCAGAAAGATAGTTGAAGTATAATTTAAATTGAAAAAAGTAAAAATTTCCTACGTTTTACAGTTCACATATTCGATATTCTTTACTCGCCTCTCTAGGAGAGATTTTAAAAAGAAGTGATTTTAGGTTGCATATAAAATCACTTTTCGGAGAAATTTTTCCAATTTTTTTACGCAGTAAAAAACTTTTTTTTAGTCAAGATGAAAAATCCAAATGAAAAACTATGCTTAAATGATAAGACACCCAGTATTTTAGTTGAATAATTTAATGGACAAAAGCGTTTGAAGGGCGCATTGCTCTGGGTGCGAGAGAGCGACATATAGGAATAAAACGGGTAAAGGACTAGCGACATTGACGGAAAAGAGACGAAGAGAAATTCGTAGAGAGAGAAAGAGAATAAGTAGGAGCAGAGCGAAGTAGTCGATCGGGTTTTGTAGAAAGGCGAGAGCGAGAGAAAGAGGACCGGAGCGGGGACAGGCCAAGACAGAAAAAGAGATAAAATCCGGAATGCATGCGCGTCGTCATTGAAATTCACCATCATCATCATCGGAGTGAGGCACCACCCTTTTCGAAACTCGAATCGATCTAAAACCCGTCCGTCCGAAAGCAAAATGGCTCCAGAGGATCCCGAACCGAACGTGGAAAATCGTTAAGGACGCAAAAGCTCCGGTTTCACGTTGAAAATTCAACTCTATCGACCCGTGTTTTTAGAGTCGACGCGACGGCGGCGCCCTCCACACCGCCGCCTCCCCTCGCTTTTGAAAAATCAGGCAAAGTCGTAACGAGTCGTAAGGACCATTTTCCTTTGTCCTGTTCTATTGCGAATCGTGCATTTTTAAGTTCAAACAGACCTTAATGACATTGCCGATTTTTTAATACTGAGCGGGAGCGAACCAAAGAGAAAGACAGAATTGCAGAGAGAGGAAGAAAGAAAAGTGGCACGTTGTGCTATGATGTTGATAATGATCATGATTATGACGACGACGGGATCGCGAAAAGATGTGGACATTTTTTTTCCATGTTCATTTACCAAAAAAATACTGAATCTCTTTAAGTCAGGACTAAATCATCATCAATAACTGAAAAATATCGTGTGGAAATACTTTGATTTAAATTAATGGGCATTGTGAAAATCTAATATTCTACATATTGTGTTACGTAAATGGTAGAGATTACAGGCTTAATTATGGAAAAATCAATGGGTAATTAGGATGGCGTGCTCATTCGTTGTAGATTTCATAATATAGAAGAACAAATAATATACAGATCTTATATAGATGCTCTATTTTACTATATTAGTCTGCAATGACTTATTTCTCTAACGAATTGCAAATTTAAAGATGATATTTTCTATAAAGTTGCAAAATACATTCTCAGAAGTAAATTTTATATGTATGGTACATATTTTGGAATACGAATAATACAGTTGAACATTCGACTTTTCTCTATTCTCATTACATCGGTATGACCGTATCTGTTGATAAAGAAAATTAGTGGGTACCTTTACTTTCGTTATAAAAATTAATTTGTTTTATAAAAATGTTGCGGCCGCGTTAAACCAATTCGGGCCTATTAAAAGACCGCGTAAAAATGAATTGTGTAAGATTTAGTATCATGAAGCCACTTAAATCTTACTATACTGTATTAGAGAATTATATATTCTTAAAAAAAAAGCAACGACAAGGGGTGTTATTTAAGATACATTTCAAAACTTGATTTTTCGCCTACATTTAATCGTAAGGCATCATCTAATTTAAGGTGCCTCGCCAAAGATCATAAAATTCGAACTATAAATTGTTCCAAATTTAAATGAAAATAAATTTCCCCGAAAATGGAATAGATCTAAAATTAAAACTAACATAGAATCGGAAATGGGAGTGGTCCCGCACTGTAATGTAATACATACTACAATTCTAATAATGGCAACGGCAAACGTTAGAGACATTTCCTGGAGTGTTGCGGTTTCTCCTCCGAGCCTTGGAAGCCGCTCCCTCAGTTCTCGAATCATTCACAGTTTACATTTCTCAGATTAAAAATTGGGCTTGGAACTCGCAATTTTTTTCTTCTGGTTTTGAGGGTTATCTAATATGAAAACCTTGTCGTTTCGTAGAAAGTGACCAGAAAAACATTGAGTATTGCTGTACACGAGAACAGTACAGAAAAAGTCAATTTGTACAACCGAAGCCTGTCGATTATAATTTTCTTTTTCACGAAACATTTCAGTGCTGCACAACGATTTGAGTATGTATTAGATGAGAGAGAAAAAAGGCTTTACCACCCCCGGAGGATTTAATTACGGAATTTCATTAATTAAAATTCTTCGTCAGACTTCCTCCCTAGCAGGACAAGGAAAATTTATAATTCATTAAGAAGAAAAACCTCTATTTCGCCTCCCATTTCCCTTTTGGAACCCTCTTAGTTACAAAACCTTTTCCTTCCCCCCTTGCCCTTCTCGCGTCCCGCGTGACGAAGTCAAAATTAGACAAGGGGGGCGATAGTGGATGGTGAGGGGATGTCGGGGACAAGCAAGGGAATAAGACCGCAACCACCCTTGTCCTTTCCTCGACTACCCTTAGAATTTAATTCGACCCCCCTCGAGCGTCCCTCGTCATCGTCGTGGCCGTTTCAACCCCCTGATCAATACAGCGGAGCTCGTTTCTGCAAGAACTTCTCAAGCTTTGCTCACCCGGGCCGGCAAAACCACTCCTTAATATTACGAAAACACCGTTTTCCACGATTTTCAGCTCTATTTTCCGTTGGCGGTAGGTCGATGTCTTTGTTTTCATCGGGCCACCGACCGACGGCTGCAACGCAGATGTGAAAATTCTTTTCTCGCTCGGAAAGAGGAAAAAGTCGCAGATGGGGAAAAAAGAAGAATTTCCCCGAGGCGAACCCGAGTTTCGAGGGCGAGAGGGAGGTGGCGGGCGGCGCTGCCATTTCGAAACTTTTCCTAAACGAAAGCGAAGATTTTCGAGGCTTCATGTTTGCTTTTTTTCGTTTAAGCGATTTTCCGAGCGGTCGGGATTTTGTTTTGGCACGGATTTTTATTGCCTGTTGCATATTTTATTTCGGCTTCGAAACTTTTTCGTTCGAACTACTTTAATTCAATTTTTAATGAGAGATTTACGGACGGCACGTTTTATGTCATTCTTTAAACAATACCACACTTTTAAGATTCTCTTAATAAGGTTTTCTTCGACTTTCCTAATATTTCTTAATAGGATACAACTATTAACACAAAAATAACAAATTTCTTCTTTTTCTTCAAATTAACCCAGAAAACTGACTGACGTTTCTCTTTAAACAAAGAACATTAATTAATCCCGAACTTCTTTCCTGAAAAAAATCACCCTTCCGTACCAACCTAACATTTCCTAATCCTGGTGATCCCCCCTATTTTAACCGAGCAGGAAATACCAACAGTAACGGTAACGAAAGAAAATTTGTCACAACGACAATCTCCTGCTGCCCCATTCTGTATAATAATACTTTATCTTATCAGCTTCGTGAATATAGAGACGATATTCGCTCGCTCTCCCCATCATTAGTGGCCATCAGCCAACCTTCCCCCTTCAGCCTTCTTCTCCTTGTGCTTAGTTTGCATTTACAAGTTTCAGGGCCCAACTGCAAATTTATACCCCCCTCTCGCACCTCCTGATCTACCCGGCCGTCTCTTTCCCTTGTAGAGTCCCCAAGAGGCCCCCGCAACCCCCCAAACTGGCCCGTTTCCCTATGAGGAGAGAAAACCTCATATACATAGAGGTGTACAGTCAATGTAGTTTTCCATATGTTTAACGTGAAAATTCAATTTGAGTTTTTTGCTTTGCCTATACCTAATATGACATGACTAGTTATTTTTCTTAATATATACTTAATAACTTTTTAAATACTTATTTCAATAAATTTTTATGAGAGAGCATTGATGACAATGACGTGATTTTTTCTTTTGCAGGAACACCTTAGCAACACTAAATTCCTTAAGGTATGTCTGTATTTTTAACAACGTTTCTTTTTATCAAATTTTTATTTTTGTATCTTTTGCATGTCCTTTTTGAGTTTTTGTATTCAGCAGTAAATGCAGCTTAGACAAGTCTGTTTATTTATTTTAGGGCTTTTTCTTTTACAGATCCGTTGCTGATTTGGGCCGTACTGATTGACATTCTTATTGCAAAAAATATATGCTTGAATTTGTAAATTACATTTTGCTTCTTAATAAAGCTTATCTTTTTGTGCTGTTTTTCTTGCTTGCCACGCTTTATTCCGCTTAATAATTACCTTTTAAATTTTACTTTAATGCATGATTTTGTTCCTGATTAATTCTTAATTCGGTCGTGCTGCCATCTATGAATAACTGGCGGCATATACAAAATGTTATATGTCCGAGTCCCGCGAGAGGGCAGTAGTAAATGTATATTGGGGGATTCTGTTTTTTGTTTTGTTTGAGAAGAGACGAATAACTCTTGGAAATATATAGAGTGACAAAGATGACAAAAATAAGACAACCAAGCTGAAATAAGAAAATTGCAGGTCTATGAGACAATTGACATTTTTGGTTAAAAAAATTAATGTAACAGTGTACATGCATGATGTGAAGTTTATAATGCCACTTCAAATAAATTTTTAGTAGTTCCGCAATTTGATTTCGAAAAAAGCAAAAATATTAAATGAGAAATATAAAATTTCCACTTTTCAGAATTTGTAGTACATATAATAAAAGGTTGAATGTTCACTAGAAAATATAACAATTTTTTCTTCAAAATATAATGAAAATATTTAAAATACTGGAAAACTCTCTCCCATCTTAAATACTTTTAATCGTCGACGAAATACATTCATTTTCTCTTTTATAATGAAGCACTGATGTAGAGCCGAACGACACGAGAGAAAGAAAGAGCAAAAAACCACCCGGGCGCATTTACATCCCTTTCGCTTAAAACCTTCTAAGCAATATTAAGCCGCTTCGTGGCCATTAACGATGTTTCTACGTACAAATTTTAATAAAAGCAAATTTCAAAGCGGCCGATCTAATTAGACGCCACAATGGGAATTCCGACAGAAAAGAGAAAGAGTCAAAGAGATAGAGGGAGAGAGAAAAAGAGCGGAGCGCAGGCATTTTCCCCAAAAAACATAAGGGGGGTCACACGACGCTGTGTCCGGCCGCCTTTTCCCCCCACCTTTCGCCGCCTTTAAGCAAATACGGCCATTTTGTTTCACTCATCCTTAACGAATTTAATTGCGCTTCATAGAGATTTTTTTTTGTTGGGACGCCTTATAATAGGTTGCAAAACGAATTTTAATAATTGGCGAACGTAGCAGGAAACTTGTTAAACGCCGAGATCAGTGCTGAATACATACTAATAAAAAAAAGAATCGAGATTCGGCAACAGCGCAACTTGGTTGAAAAAGAGTTTCATTATTTATGGGCGACGAGGACAATGCAGCAAAATATGTCTTTTTTTCGATGGAAATGCACCCGAAAATATATTGCATCGAATTTATTTAAGTCGCGGACCATTGTTCAGGACCCATTGAAAAATTTTCGGGAAAAAGTTTTTCGAGGGTTCGCAACAACAGCAACGATGCTGGAGCATAACAGTACAACAGCACCAGAAACTGCAACAACAACAACAACAATCGTTCGGGAAAAATTAACACAGAGAATTGAAAAAACAATGAAAACTCTGCCCGAATTAATGAATATTTCCCGGGCTTTTTTTAATAATGGTTAAACGATACGTTCGATACCTACAAATGGTCCATTATTTGTTCAGTTACAGCATTGTTTCATCACTAATTTCCAAATTATTCGACCCAATTAATTGAAGATTTTAACGGAAGTAAGGGGAATTATGACTTAAAAAATTTACAATTGACACAATAGGCCACAATTTGTTGTTAACAAACAAATTTTAGTTTTCTGAGAATTTTAAGATTATTATTTTCTAAATATACAAGATGGATCGGATACAGATTGTACACATTCCTAAGAATTAAGTTCAATTGTGTTGGAATTCGAGTGTTAACTTTCTTCATTCTTGGATCGTTTACAAATACAACGACTTTTCCAAAATTTCAAGACAGTTAAGCTTCAATTCATGGAAATCTAGTTCGGAAAGATTAGAATTCATACTAAATTTGGACAATTTGTTTAACATTGTCTTGCAATACATGATTAAAAGTTATAACTAATTAATATCCAAGGATCTTTAAGCAGATTTACCAGAAGAAACCGTTATAATATTAACAAATCTGAGACATTCACAAAAATATTTGCCTTGAGCTATTTTATGGATCCTTTGATAATCCAAAGATGGATCTCGATCTGCTCACAAAAAAAATCTGAAATTAGAGGAAATTAAAGTTAGGTTGTAGTTAAGAAAGAACTGAAATATTAAACAGTAAGAAGTTCTTGAAAATTTGACAGTTCCAGCTAAACATTCATAGTGTACCTAAACAATATCGACGCTATACAAGAGAAAATGACCAATTCCATTCCAAAATATACATGTCCACTTAGTTATTTTCCTCCCATATTTTTCCTTAGATAAGGATATGATCAATTGTGACATTTCTTATATAAACATTAAACTACGATGATAAGACTTGATCGATTTTTTTTATTTAACAATTTAACTTTATTTAACATTTGGTAAATATTGTTATTATAAAATGGAAATCTGAAAATTTTCAATTTTGAACTTATTCACTTTCTTTTGTATAACGACGATATAATATAATATACACATATATCAATTATACAGGGTGACTCACAATTTAACCGACAAATTTTAAGGACACATGTAGTTTTACATGAGATGCCGATTTGTTAAAAAAAATATATAAGTTCAAAAAAAAAGAATTAAAAATCCTTATAGTTCAACAGTAGGAAGGCGGAACGTTTGAACTAGTACGACAGAAGTGGATTCGAAAAGTCCGAGCTTGCTTATAAATCAATGGAATCTACTTTGAACATCTTCTGTAAAAATAAGTGAAATGCATACATTTACAAAATGCTATATATTTTTAAAATTTTCAGTTCTTTTCTTTTTTGGACTTTTATTATACATATTTTTTTTCAACAAATCGATTTCTTATGTAAAAGTGCACATGTGGTTAAAATTTGTCGAATAAGTTGTGAATCACCTTGTATTGTGTATACATTGTACATAGTTGATATCTACTAATTATTTCTAGTTTCAATCATATATTTTTTTCATTGGACCCTTCTCATTTCAAAGTAGAATTTTAAAAACAATTATCACTTATCTACAGATCGAATCAGCAATATTTCTACTCTGAAACCAAAAAATTCAACTTTCATGAAATGCAGCACAAATAAGAAGACATGTGTATAGAATTTAACATTTTTTTTAAGAGTATTAAAAACTTGATTCCTCATCAATCTAGGCAGTAAATTGTGCCTCGTTATTCACGCTCCTTCTAATATTTTTTAAAGAGTACCAAACATACATATAACAGTACGTTTCTTCTTTATCCTCAACAACAAAATTTAGATAAAACAAAATAAGTGTTTAGTATGAGATTTTGAGTTACTGAGGCAGAATGCAGGGATTTTCATGATTATTCAAAAAAAGGAAAGGACGTTTTTGTGAAAAAATAAATGAATATGTAATTTATCCAACATTGCATTCACCAAAATATCAGAAATATTTTAAAATTGTGTGTTTTGCGCTTGTTAGGTTAGGTGGGTCTTAATGATGCATTATCATATTTATTAATCTACAACCTGACTAAATGTTATATAAATATTAGTTTTTTTCGCTAAACTAAGAATTTTTTGAGAACACCGTCAATGCAACAATTTCTAGTAAAGATTAAGACTTTCAATGAAAATCGTCGTAAAAATGAAAAGATGGAAGTACTATGACGAAACGGACAATTTTGTAAGCAAAAACTGCAAAAATTCAGTTGATTTTCGAGAGAAGCGGCCATTCGAAATGCTGCATGTATTTTTTAAAGCCGGATCAAAAGGGACCGTTTTAAGCCCGCATTCCCTTCCGCGCCCCCTCAGCGCTACGAAAAAATCGGGCACCGCCCATGCGACGTTCTCATTGGCTGGAAAAAGTTCGCGGCCCGGCTTCTCATTAAGGCGACTTGGGGAGTTTTAACGTTGCCCGTTTTCCCACCCCGTATATAAATCAAGGCCCGGACGGACGGACGGACGGACGAACGATGGGGATGAGGGAGAGTCGATTTTGCCTCTGCATCTGATGCTGGATGGTGGTGGTTTTGTTCGTACGTTGTTATGAAAATTGCTTGTTTCACTTTTGGCTGCATTTTTCCAAAATTTTCAAAAATTTCTGGCATTAAGCCCTAAAATTCAACAAAAACCCCAAAACCTTTCTGCTCCAATTGCAAATTGAATTAGAATAATTTTAATATTCTATCCAAATATTTTGACTGGGCCACAGCCTTGACGACGTTTACCTCAATTGTAGATGAGACGGAAATTATTTATGCATTTATTACTTTGCATTTTCTCGAAAACAAGTTACGATTTAAAAAAAACACTAATTTTTCTGAAAATGACTTTTAAATGCAAATTAATTAATATCAAAAGGGTTTTGCCGCAATTGTTCATATCCTAATGACCATTGGAATCTCCAAATTTGAACTTCAACGAAGTAAAATATATACTTAAAGGACTTTAGCAATATACACAACGTCCATTTGCTTTTTATTTTCTTGTTTCATCATTTAATAGTTTGTCTATGGCCTATAGCGTAAAAAAGATTATAAATGACCCTTAAAGAGTCGTTGTGGTCTGTGTCATCATGTCAATGACGACGATGACGTGTGGCAAAGAGATACACGGCTAGATAATGCTGATCTCATCTTCGACGACGATAATAACAAACAACAGACGCTGTCGTTGAAAATAAAAGCGTAGTGACGGCCCGTCCGGATTAACAAAAATGAATAATGTAGCCGGTTTGGGAAAAAACAGCCGCCACCCACAGATCCTCTCCAACACCACTTCCCCGCCCATGACCCAACTGAGAATCGATAAAAAACTTGAGGATGAGGTAAATACGGTCCGGATATAACGTTTACACTTAATGTTTTGGAAGAATCGCCCCGAAATTGGATATTTAATTTGATAGAAAGGACGCGATTGTGCCCCAAGTGGAGGACGTTGATGAGATTAATTTAAAGACTACAATGGAAATAATTTATAATATACATACATATATATATAGTGTATATAATACTATATGTGTAAATTGTATATAAATACGTACGTGTATAGATACTATATATAATATAATATATGAATATACATATATATATATATATATATACAGGGTGGCCCATTAGTGCGACAAAGTACGATATCTCGGTAAATATGCGTTTTAG
>JABRWK010000001.1:1620513-1639602 GCA_013372445.1 Hypothenemus hampei | reverse complement strand
TATATATATATATATATATATATATATATATATATATATATATATATATATATAATCCTTTTTTCTATGGAAAAAGTCGCGGTCGAGTGTATCAGGACGAGAGAGAAAAAGAGACAGACAGAGAAAGAGAAAGAGAGAAGGCGAGAGTTTCCAATTTCGAGTTGGGATAATGAATTTTTCTGACACGGAATGAGGCAATTGGTCACTGTCAATGCCCCAAAGATACATTTACATTAACAATGTCTGCGGAGCAAAGTTAATAGCCTAACAGAGAATGAGACTCGGACTTGTCATTGCTGCCTGGACTGTTTCCGCTCTTTTCCGTTTTCCGGGTGGAAATATTATTCTGGAACAATGCGCCCTCTAGAACCGGAGTAATAATCCTAAATTAACTCAATTTAGATAAGTGGCGACTTAAATGGAAAAAATCCTTTTATTCTGAAACAAAAAAAATTGAAAAATTGCTGCTCTAAAAGAGAAACCTTGCCAGTGAAAGAAAACGAATAAAAATTGGACCGAAAACGATCGCGAGGCATTATCCAGAATCCACTGGCCATTTTTTAACTTTAATGTTTCCACATTAAAGGACTTGCCATTTCCATGGCCGCGCCCTCCCCAATAAATTTTCCTCAAACTTCCACGTCCCGCTGGAGCGTTATCCTAAGAGGATTTTCCAACGTTCGTTTTCCAACTTCAAGTAATTTAAATTCAACGAACTAAGGCAAACGGTTTGAGGAGGGGAGCAAGAGGAGAACGACTAGGTTGGTTTTCCTCCGTTTTTCCATGGCGAGATTAAAGTCATATTTTTTAGACTGGCAAAACGTGGAGGAAAATTAAAGTTTTTCCCCTTTTTTAGACATTCCAGTCCTTATCTCTGTGCCTCTTGTTTTATTTTTAGAATATATTTCGCTCATTTAGTCGCATTTTAAAAAGGTTTTTTATTAAATATTCTCGTTCACGTTTTTCACTGGTCGCCTAATAAGAGCATCTTAAAATTCATTCTTTAGAAAAATTAGAAAAAATAACGACCCAATTCAAAATTATTAAATAAAAAACTTTCGTTTTTACGCACCGAGAATAACGTTTGTCCGATTTATATTTGGTTTTTATAAATGATTGATTAATGGACGTTCAAAAAGTGAATTATTTTATTTAATTTATTTGCGCGAATATAATGGTTTTTTAATAGAGCGCCAGCATCAGCGTGCGACTGCGTTTTTTTCTCTCGTTTTGTTGTTGTTGTTGTTGTTGTTGTTGTTGTTCCAGTTTAATGACACACTTTCACTTTTATTAATCGTTTTCGATTTAATTATTATTTTAAATATTTTCAATTTTATTATCAGCTTTATTATTTATCGACACTGACCTAGACATTTGAATAAAAACATATGTTTCAACATGACTATTTCATGAAATGAGTGCTACAACTCTTGGGAATAAACTCATTCATATTTTTATTTTTCAGATTGTCTAGATTTATTATATTTAAAGTTGTTTCTAGGACTTCACTTAGCTCTAAATTAGTGAAACAAATTTCTCTACTGGATATAAACATATATATTTCGTTATATTTTATATGTAAGTTGCGTGGACAAAGTATATGTTTTACTTAATGATGTGAAATTAAAAATATACATAGTATAGACCACTTTAAGTAGGCTTAATTAACTTATTAACAAGCAATTGCAAAGTGTTTCTTGAAATCTGCCATCCGATTATAATTTTTCATTAACAGCGGTAGTAAAGTTTTGTTGTAGAAATATCTACATATATCTATGCAAAATTTCCAGATAATGTTAGACCATGAGGTTTTTCATGAAAATTTTGAAAATTGAGAAAACGAAACCTAAAATCCTCGGTATAAGCCTTAATAACAAAGTTGGATTTTTTCTGCAAATACTTTCGGGATGAATAAAACCCCGACCATAATGAAAACGACATGGAACATCCCTCAAAGGAGCCATCCGGTACCTTAAATATGGCCGCACAAAGTTTGTAAATGAATTTTCGGGGGATGATAGAGAGAAAGAGAGAAGGGACGTTGAGGGGTCCCTTCGGTTCTCTTTCTCCAGTCCCCGGGCCCGAGGTCATTCATCAAGGCCCCTTCGGGCCAACTCACACTAAGGACCGACGCCCGCCGCCCTTTCAAGGGGGGAAAACGACCGCCCGCCACCCACTTCTCATCCTTCGCGCGCGGCCGGCACCCAAATACGGGCCTCTCCACGAATTATGCGAAAAGGGAGACGAGAGAGAAAGGCACGATTGGGACGGCGATGGGAATACATTATTAATGCTGTCGGAGAAATAAGGGAGAGAGAAGGCAAAAAAAAATTCTGATAAAATGTGGAATGGTTATTTCTAAACAGCTTTTTTTTCAAACCTAAAACTATATTGATTTCTAATGCATTACACTTTTAGAGCTTGTGGTGCTTTTGTCGAGAAATTTAAAGAAAAGATGAGTTTTCAGATATGATTTAAAAAAAAATGCTTTGAAGCGCTTTCTTTAAAAGGACAGAACTTTATTAAATTTATACTTTTCCACTCACCCAAGAAATTATGTGTTTGACGAAGACATCAATTTCTTCAAAATATGACCCTCGTTTTTTGTAATGATCTGTGATATTTTCTTTAATTTTTTTTTAATTTTCCTAAAAAAGCAGTGGATCACTACATTTTTATTAGGTTGTTTGCAAGAAATTGAATTTTGAAATTTTGATGTGATGTCGAAGAAGAAAACCAAGGGTATACTTTTTAATTAGAGTTCTTTTAAAAATTGTCTTCATTTGATTATGTATAATCTTTCTTTGAAATATAGTTTTCACGTTAGGGCATAATGATCCTCACACTAAAACAAAAACAAAAAATCTGAAATTAATATTGTCTCTTGAGTGGAACAAAGTGGCCCTTTCGAAAAGGGAAAATAGCTTCCTGTTTGAAAAATAGCCTAGTTTTCGAAACTAATTTAGCGGTCCAACGTAAAATATCTACTGTTTCGCATTTTAACAAATTTTTCAAATCGGTTTTTCGCATAGTATACGTGGTTTTCCCGAGTTTCCGAATCGAGAGTATTAAATTACTCTCATATTTTTTACACTAGCTCTCTCTCTCTCGTTTCCATCTGAAAACTAAAGAGGGATGAAAAAGTGGCCGCTCCACACCACGCACGCATCATCCCGGCCAAGGGAGAAAGAGATAAAAAGCTGGAACCGTTCCCGTTTTAATCGTAAAGGGGGAGGGGGAGGCGTGGTGCGGCGTCGTCCCCAACCCTCTTGACGGAACCCCATTTCCATTGGCCGAAAACACTGAAAAATTCGACGCTGCTCGCAACACCCTCTAGAGGCGGAAAATCCTCCTGGCCGTGGCCAGCTTTAGGGCAAACATTATTTTTGAATGCCCGTAAATTTGCGGGTTAGAATAAATATTTTCGGAAGAGTAAAAACGTTAAGGACTTTTCATTATATGCGCTAGAATATAAAGTTTTTGAGGCCATTTTATACTGGCCAGGTCCTATTTAGCATAAAAGAATATTCCAGTTAATTGGGGTGTGTGTGTGTATGTGAGGTTTACGTCAGGAAATGCCCGGAGTTATGGCGGGATTATGCACAAAAAAATCGACCTGGGTCCTCTCTCGCTCTCATTTTTTTTTCGGGTTGTTTCGTGGCCCAGCCAAATTACCATTATAGAAACGCGTTGTTTATCGTGGAGGTAAAAGTTTTTAAAAAGGAGAATATTCAGAGCTGTGCCCATAAATATGCAAATTTTGAATTCGGACTCATCCACCCCGTATTATTTTCATTGTTGTATTTTTACTTTGCTAAGAGGGACTCTCTGAAATAATTTTGCAAATTGAATTGGGCGGGTCTCCTGGGCAAAATTTTTGGATAATTTTGAATATTGAATATTTTATTAAATTTATTCGGTTCTTATGTTTACCGAATATCCTTATTCTTCAGAATATACGGAATTTTTTACAGAATACCATCATTCATGGCATTTGATGAAAGTTGTAACGCATTATAAAGCTGTAGGGTATTTCCATATCAACTACGTATCTGTATATTGCTACGTTTCAGGAAAGTTGTAATGGGTAGATACATTAAACAGGAAACTTTCTTTAAGGAATTGGAAATTCGTAAAGGCCAAATAAATTTTTCTGGTTGTTTTACTAACCACAAAAGCGAATTAAAATCAAATCTTTCGTGCTTTCAATGTGATTTTTTATTATATTTGTTTCTACCTTCAATTCATCTTAAACTTTTAACATTTATTTCCTACGATATTTTGCTTCGTTAGTTTATTGCATTTTCCCTTTCTAAGTTCATTATTCTATATAATATGATTCTGGAATTCTTATTAATTTATTGATTCTTATTATCAATCACATCACTAAAATTTTCAAAAATATCTAGAAAATCATCATTTAGGGCTAATGAAAAAGTTATTTTTGAAAAATTAAAATTTTCCTTTGATCAAATCCCATATAAAACATCGTAATCCATATTTCTGTCGGTACCTGACCTATACGTGAGCGCCGTAATGGCGATTTATCGATAAAATCGCCTTTAAACAACTCGAATAAAACCCATCCAACGGTACACATGCATAAATTTCGTCCCCCTGAAAACCATTCCAGAATACAAATCACAATCTGATGGCCGACGAATCTACCTGGATTAGGTCGGTCGCCCTACGATACGGACACGATCATCGTTTTATAGGACAACCTATAGGCAGTTTTTTTGTTTTTTGGAAAACTAAAAAATATCACATGAAGAGGAATTGAGAAGAAAAAAAACGAAAGAGAGGGCAGAGAAAATCGTCGTCCATTAATCTGACAATTCCTATTGGAAATTATTTATGGAGGGTTTATATGGGACTTTGGCCAAACGGTAAAACACTTGATCGCGCGCTCGAGTTCCCGGATAAGTTCTCAGGGATGATGGGAGATTTATGGCGGCCCGACAAAGACCACTTTTCCAGATAAAATGGATTAGAGTCGGAATTAATCGAAGGTCTATTCTTCTTAGGAACGAATTATCGGCTAAATGGTAATTAAGAGTTCGCCGGAATGTTTTAACGTCCTTTACGCGGGATTTGCTGGATTAGATTGATCAGAAAATTCATTGTGTTTTTTTTATTTGATCAGGAATCATCTCTAATACGATAACCAAGGTTTCCAGTTTTTTTTTCACTTTTATTAACACTGCTTATCTTAAATAAACATAATTAATTATAGTACAAAAAAATCAACCCAAGATAAACTACTTCAGGTATATAAGGACGGATATTTTTAATATGCTTTTTAGAGGCGGTAAAAAATAAACTAGAAGAAACGTAGGAAACGGGACACAACATTTCAGGCATTCTAATCGAGTAAGATTTATAGTATAGTGGTGGGTTTTTTGTGCGAAATCTTTTTATCATACCATCAAAGACACCATCTTTTTTAATATTTTCGTTGTTACATTGTTCGTACCTACTTTACAAGTACTGTTCAACTGAAATATCACAACATTATTCCTTTTTACACACTCTAATCTATCAGCAGATTTTTACTTGAAAAAAATTCGAAGATCTGTTTTGCAAAATCATATTTCAACTGCATCGATATTTGCAGTAAAATTGTCTAAAGTAATAATTTCCTATTGTTTGATACCGATATAATAGTCTATTTAACAGAAAGCCAATTTTTCGCATTGAATCATTGAAGTTTAATAATAGGTACAGCGAGTTTCTCTGATTTATATAAAAATTGAATAAAAGTAACGAAGTAATACCAATAAACTTTTCTAACAAAATGAGAATATTGGGCCAACATAAATATGAGATTAAAAATAAACGTAACAATTGTAGTTTCATCTATTTTCTTTTAAGAAAATCTTTCCCTTTAGAAATTACATTAGTTGAACTACAATAATCCCTATATTAAAATGTTATATTATAATAATGAGATGTAGTGGCACATAAGGTGGTAAAAAAACATTAGAACACCTAATGTTATTTTGGAACGCCACTGTTTCAATTAGATCGAAGCGACTAGCGAAAAAAGTCGATTACGAAAAAAACCCATATAGAATGAACGGATAACATTTAATCCAGCTGGCAAAAGTGCTGACACCTTAACCGAGAAAAAAAACCCAACCACCAACACTAACCATCATCGACAACAAGAAAAAAACTAAAAACGACAATACGTCATCGCATCGATCGGTTGCATCTGAAATGGCGGCGGGGGAGACAAGAGTGGCGGGGGGAAGGTCGGATGGTCCCGAAACGCACACGTGATCCCTTTACGTGTTGTCGTTGTGTTTTTTTTTTCATCGATGCAATGTTTGTTCAGAGTTTTAAAAATCGCGCATTCCAAAACAATAATACTCAATCAATGAGCCAATAACCAAATGGGACTGGGAATGTTTTGGTGGATGGGGTGTGGAGAAGCGGAGAGAGACGAGAGGAGGGGTCGAACGAGACGTGACAACCCTGTTTACAAATGTAACGATTGATTCTTCAATGTTGTTTGAACCGCACTGATATTCATATGTATGTATGTATGTGACCATACATAACATCGTTTCGTTTCAGAATCCATTTTTATCTATGTTTCGGTCACGGAAAATAATTAAAAAGTGCGTGTATGTATGTATATATCTATGTTTTGCCATTCAGTGCCGTTGACAGAGTTCAGTGCCATCACCAATGTTCCGTCCGTCAGCAGACTCTTGTGCGAGTCTTTTTAGTTTGAGGGAGATTTCGAGGTACAGTTCTTTCAAGCGTGCTCCTAAAAAACCCTCTGAGCTAGGTAGGTGTCCTGTATATGTACATATGTATGTAGTATATAACGGTTGTGCGTTGTTTAACGAAATTCGCATTTCGGAGCACACACACACATACACACACGCTTTTTGCTATCGATTTTCCTAAATATGCGTGAGGAGAAACTCAAATTTTATAGATTCAACCCTTGGACGACGCGGCTTCTCTCGTTTCCTTGACTCTTTTACGCCATTGCGACATTTTACGAATTCGAATACGGCAGTTTTGATATTTAATATTTGTTTTCTAACAATAAGATATTTACTCTATGTTTCAACTAAATATTTGTAAGAATTAAAAAAATGTTAATTTATTGTGCAAAATAGCTTCTATTGAGTACCTGAGCACAATTAACTTATCAGCATAACTTATTATTACTTTATATTTTTCCAACATTTTATATAATTTTATATTTTATCTGTTCTTGTTGATAAACAATTGCAATTGATTGGTACGTTTCGCAATTATTTATTAATAAGACATTTCTCTGTTAAAAATGTCTTATCTAAAACAATAAATGAGGTTTTTCTAACCATTTTTTTATTTAATTTCATTAAAAGAGTAGAAAACATGAATTATTCACGCAATTAATAAGCAAATGAGACAATGAAAACTGTAACTTAAGAAATAGGTATGCTGTCAGTTTGGAGCTAAACTCTAGCAGCAGGAATACGTGATGGCGGAAAATTGACAGCGGATTGGATGCACCTCTCATTTAAAATTATTGTATTACATTTTGCAAGGGACCACCTAAATTTTTCAATTGACGATTAGAAGCTGGTTTCATTTACAGGTGAAACGAAATGAGGTTTTCTGTGTAATATTTCATTGAAGAACCACAGGATTGACACGTTAGCGAGATCTGAATAGAAATTTGGGGGATGGATGCACGGATTTAGTTGCTATACGAGGGAGGTCCATGAATGCACATTTTTACATAAAGAACATCTTGAATGGTCATGAAACATCCTTTACTGCATTTTTAAGGAAGGATTCTATCTGTGGGCAAGCTGCC
This sequence comes from Hypothenemus hampei, assembly GCA_013372445.1. NCBI lineage: Eukaryota > Metazoa > Arthropoda > Insecta > Coleoptera > Curculionidae > Hypothenemus > Hypothenemus hampei. Next base: position 1,631,774 of record JABRWK010000001.1, on the reverse strand, counting down.
AAAGAAGTACCGGATTATTTTCGATTCATGAATATTAAAACTTTGGATTGACCGTCTAGAGCTCCAAAATAAACTTCATAGCAACTCTATAAGCGAGATGTACTAAAACCCCTGCTATAAGTTCTAAAGAACTAAAGAAACAAGTTATTCTTATCGAATGGACATTCCCATGTCATCCAGGACATTTTCATTTATAAATTGGGTCAATGATTGCAATCGAACAACAAAAAATGAAGAAATTTATTCTAACGACCTAAGGATTTCAATTTCATTCCAAATTTTCTTATAGTACGTCACTATTTTCATTTATTATCGTTACTTTCTTATTGATAAGTAACCTATTGGGAAAGCATGTATCTAGGTTAGTTTTCCATTACTTTTTTAGACTGTTGCTGAAAAATCTAACTGAATAGTAAAAAATACAATTTTAAAAATTTCCTTTACCAGCCCTCAGTTGTAACAGAATGGAGCGTTTAATAGAGTAATTTGGAATGATAAAACGAGAGAAGAGAACTGTATTTTTTCACAGACCGCCTCTATATGAATAGACCGAATGGAACAGAGAAATTTCGTTACAAAACTATCCATCAACTAAAACAAAAAAAACACAAAAACGGGTAAAAAATAACCGCTCGTGAGGGATGTGTGGTTTTTGTGTGTGCGGCCAATGGACAAACGCATTCATTCCCCGAAAACAATAAGCAAATTTTGCGGAAAAATCTAGAAATTGCATCGGTCACGCTCCACTATGAACTCAATGGCGGGGCATCATAAATAACGTAGATTTGAATAATAGACGATCGGGTCATTATGGAACCTGTTATCATCATTCGGCCGGGGGTTTTTGCAAAAGATTATTCGGGAAGGGCAGGAAAAAATCGATTTTCTGATAAGCGTGCGCAGTACGTACATATAAAACGTAACTGTCTTTCCCTGTGACTGTTGATGAACCACATCATAGAATTACGAGAAGACAAAAAAAACCAGTTTCAATCCGTTTATATTTAACCCTTTGCAAAATTATGCACGTGCACAAAGTAAAAGAATAATCATGAAAACTGGTTTTGCTTATTTATTGCAATTGGCATGGACAAAAACCGATTTGAACCCCTTTCATGTAGATTGCGCAAAAATGCACACGAGACAACAATTCGGGCCTACTGGCTCCTGATGATCCCTCAAACCCTTTTCTAATTCCATCAAAAGAAGAGCTCCCTTGAAAGGGTAAAACCGAAAACAGGTAACAATGCGGGGCTTGATTGCGAAAAACTTGTTTGTGCGGTTTTCGATTCAGATGTGCCCGCTTCAAAAAAAAGTGAATTAATTTGAAAGAATTCAATTTTAGACTATTTAAAAGACCTGGAGAGGATTCAAATGGTCAAAAGAGAAAATATCTTAGATTTGGGATTTTTGAAGTTTTAGTTTTAGCGAATTTTTCTTCGCATACTTCTAAATATTTTAATTTGGCAACATTGTTATTGGAGCAAGATCTACCCTGTATTTCAACAAGAAATGACGATTGCAACAATTAATGGTTAAATTACATCCGTTAACTTGAAAAAAAAGTTTAGAGGAACTCAATCTTATTAGCAATTTTTTGAAAAAATCTATTTCTTTGGATTTTTTTAAATCGACTTAAAAAAATACTTGAATAACAATTTATTCAAAAAGCAATTTTATACATTTTTTCTGTTACAAATTAGCAATAGGACAAAAATGTATATATACCTTATATATGTAATATACCTTTTCAAAAATTCATTACCTATACAGGGTTGTCTTTCATTAAATTAAGGCAACCGAGTGAAAAGTTTAAATTAAACGAAATTACTCTCAAAACTTAAAATTTTGAATTTATAATAATTATCATAATGAAATATATACTGCCACAGTGTGCCCAGCTCTGGACGTGGAATGCTCTCCTCCTCCTTCTCCTCCTCCTCCTCCTCATTTTACTGCTTTTAAAACAAAAAGCACGCGAATAAATTTTAAAATAATTATTGTTATATTATTTTGCAGGAACAGTTGGAAATGGAGAAGCGAAAGGGTGTGTGGAATGGGCGGGATGGGGTTCGAAGGGGACCAGGAGGTCTGGAAAAGCGTGCAGTTGAACCGAAGTCCAGGATATGGTAAAAACAATTGAAACACACTCTCAGAACAAAAACAAACTTTCTAAATAACGTAAAAGTTTCACGTTCTGGATGGGGGCAAGGGGCGGCCTGTTCCGCTCTTTCATTTTACAAATTTAATTTAATTTACAAGTTTTTCCGAGCAAGCCTTTAATTTAACAATTGAATTGTCCAGCATGTCCATATACGTCGCAATGGTGTTGTATGGTTACTTGAAGGAAATAGTATTACAAAAATGATCATTACTGCCCAAATAATCTGTGTTTCAAGCTTTTCAAAAATGCTGCGTACATTAAGGAATTGACCGTTTCCAGTTTTGTTTTATTATTTTTAGTAACGAATTGCTAAGAAGAGAAAGTTTGTGTTAAATGGAAAAAGAATGGTTAAAATACATCAAATATCGTTTCGAGAATTGGCTTTCGAAGCCAAAACGAAAAACTGATCTTGGAGAGGGTAAAACGAGTGCGTGTTATAGGAAAAGGACGCGAGAGGGTGAATGGAAAGAATAACTTATGCAAAGTGAAAATGGCCGAACGAACGAGAAAAAAACCGGATGGGAGGAGTCGAGCGAAAATGTGGGCCTAAAGCCGCAAAAGTTGTGCGGCACAGCTCCAAAACTTTCAAATGGAAGTCACCCCTCGCCGTTTCGAAAATCCGGCGCGCTTTATCTCGACCCAACTTTAGGGGAAGTTTTGTCTGTGCGAGTGTGAGTGAGTATGTATGTACCTCTTTCGACCGCCGTCCCCCGTCCTCACCCCGTCACGTCCACTCTCTTCAAGCTACGTTTTTCACTCCCTCTTCGTGCGCCATGTATAATTAACTTGCTTTCATGCCATTTTAGGTCTTATTTTAATGCCGCTTTTAGGTTTTATTTCGTGCGAAAGGGTCAAAAGACGCCTTCATGCGTATAGATTATATAAGTTTAGAATTAAAGGGGGGAGGCAGAACAGAGTCCATGGGGTGGAGGGAAAGGTGGTGGCGGGTGTTGCGACTCAAACCACAAGACGAAGATATATGGCGTTTTTAATTTGCTAAATTGCGTGTCGGGATATTCCTGACACGAAAATTTATCTGGGGCTTAAAAGGGAAAAAACCCTTAAAGTAAACCTATTTTTCGTTTTACGGAGGTGGAGAAGAATAAAGGGTGGACCGGCCACAAACAGAAACGATTCATTTATTCTCGTTTTATCGTTTTTTTTTAGAATTCTCCCGCTCGTTTTTCAGTTAATGAGTTTTTCCTTCGTGACAGTGAAGTGTTCACCGATACTTACAGCGATTTATATTCCTCTTTTTACGTTGACAACACAACAACAACAACAACAAAACACGCAAAAATGAAAAAAATAAGTGTTAATCGTTCTATATTCAGTTTTTTTTGCGGAACTTTGAATCGAATAACGATCATAGGAGACAGCACACAGCTCTTTTGACTTCGATCTTCATTAACTCATTAAGATAACTAAAAGTTAACGATATTCGTAAATTGTTATTCAAGCTGGTTAGTTATCAAAAATATTAAATATATTTTTAAGACACTCTTTTACAAAAATTGAAAAAAAGATATGTGTAATTCAAGCAATCCTAGTTGGTCACTGGTGACATCCACTCCATTTGTTATTACATATTTCAATAAAAAACCGGAAATAACTAATTGTAAATAAAAGAAAAAGTGTCATCGTCAAAATTTTAATAAACTTTCCTTGGATAAATTTCACCGAAGATTAAAAACATCAACAAAAGGCCGAGCTTAAATTAGAAAAAAAAATTAATGGTCGAAAGCTATAACCTACTCGTGGAAAGAAAAACATCATAAATATTTATAGGATATTTACGATCTAGCAGAATATCAGCAAAGTGAGCAGCAGGACAGCGCCTCATTTGCATGTCGCGCGCTCAAAACGACAATAAAATAGACGAAAAATAATAAATTTTTAATAAAACCCGCGTTATTGAAAAACTTTTCTTATTAGGGCTTTTGCGAATCGCATTAGTTGGGCTCTCTCATTGAAACATTATTTCCAACTTATATCTTAATGAAAAGCAGAATAACTCATTGTTTTTCTTTTGATTTATACAAAATTTTTGTTATAAATATAACAAAGAGATCTTAGAAATGAACGTAAAACAATAATTTTTTTAAAGAAAAATTCATTTTTACGAGAAAAATTAAACAATGAAAAGAAATAATAATTTGATAAAAAAATCGGAATTAACTTTGATTTAAACTAAATATTAAATATACCTACATATATATATATATATAATACTGGTTTTTAATAATACAGTGTCCTGTAATTTTTCAAAACATCCAAAAGAAAAGAATCCGGTATTACCGACCTGAAGCCAACCCGAAGCTCGAACACAGAGAACTTTCAACCCTCGTGCACTAGATGGCACTCGTTTAAAGAACTCCTACTAACTGGATCAATAACTGAAAGTTGGAAAAGAATAATACCGGTTTTTATTAAGAAGACTTCTTCTATTAAAAAGGCGGTTAATAAGAAGGAATGGAAAATAAAAACTTTTTATATTGATTCGAGTGTAACAACAGCAACAACAATAACCGGACCATCAACCATTATTATTATTAGAGTTGTTGTTTATAATTGTCTGTTCTCGAGTTTTCGCTTTAATACATCGGTTTATACGGCGCAATTTTAAAATAATAGATATAATTGTGCGGTCATTCGAACTTTAACGGTCCGAATATCAAAAGTTTCGTCAGCGGTTGCAACTGCATATAATTAGATTTCCTCGCGCTCTCTCAATAACATCTCTCCCAGCTTTTAATCGAGTTTTCGTTATTATTTAGTTATATTGCACCAGGTCGTCAAAGACGCCATCCCAAAACCTGTTTTTCCTCTCATATCGTCTACGAGAGAATACTTCTCGCAGCTTCAACTCTCATCACCCTATTTAATATTCAACATTGAGAGGAAAAAACATCTTATCCGGAAAATCCACTTTCGACAGGTGAATGCTGCAACTTGGATCTTTTAAAAATAATCAGTTTCTTAACGTCGTTCAGATACATCACACGACGTGACTTTATGTACCTATTACAATTATTTTCAAAAATATGACAGTCTTTCTTGTTTTTTTTGTTCGGTAATTATTATTAAATGACCCGGGGGATGAGAAGGAGTGTTTTGTAAGTCTTTGCTAGTGATGGTGGCAGCGGTGGATATTCATGAAGGAGTGTCGGGTCGCGTTCTTCTTTGTTCCGGGTGTATCCGCCATGTTTTGTCGACTACGAATTAAGGGGGCATCCCTCGAATAGGTTAGTTATAAGGCGCCCTGAGGGTCTAAACAGGAATCGCAAATAATATATAATGGCTTGGATGTTATTAAGACGTGTTTTTGGACATTAATAGCTTTCATTTTTCCACACATTTCCTCATTACTTAATTTATTTCTTAATTGTTTAGAGAATTTTCATTGTTTTCTACAGTTAGTATTGGAATATTTAAAGAAAATGCAATTACATCTAGAAAAAAACGAATTAAACAGAAAGTTTATAGTTTCATTTTATGATTAAAGAATTTTGTCAATAATTAGGGGCCTGGAGAAATTTGGCAATATCGTAAATGCAATTGTCAAATTCTCTGCATTCACTCACCCCTCAGGCATACCGCATTTGATTAAAATTGTTCAGCTGGTTTCTCAGATAATCGCTTATTTATTTTTTAAAAAATATTTTTTATTAAAATAATTTTTAAAAGAGATTCTAGAAACTAGTCTTTTTAAAAGAGAAGAAAGTCTAGAAAAACGTCTTTATAGTACCATACTTTTGAGGCCGCGAAATCTGTGGATTTTTCCAGTTCTATTCATTAGTGTTTCTCAAAGAAAAATATCACTGAGTGGTGAATCTGGACCATAGAACAAGCGTGAGTAACATTATTTTTTACAAATAAGCTCATCTCCTGAATTGTTTGACCGGAATAATCATGCAAACTACAACCAAGACGTAAGTAGTATTTTTGTTATTAAATATTCTGTTTTATAGGCATTTTTAATGAACACATTCTTTGTTTTAACTGATCGAGAATAGATTTAACGAATGCTGGATTAATATTACGTCATTTATACATTTCTTCATTATAATCAACGATTCTTCAAACCCATTACTGAATAACAATTTTATGACATTTCCTTTGATTATTGGCTTGTCTCGTAGATCTTTTCACTAATATTTTCTCTTGAAATACTATTCAATTCAACGCATAGTTTTTTATTCCATTTAAGCTAACAAAGATGACGCTCCACATTCCATACCCGCCGGATTTTAAGTTCTACTGATTTTCATGTAGATATTTTTTAATCCAAACATTTTGCTGAGAATTAGTCAAGTTTTTTATAAAACCAACATTCATTTATTTAGTTAATGGCTGGAAGGACAATGGATATGTTTTTTTCTATTTTATATTAAAACAAATGACAAAAAATGAACCTGTAAGTTGAAAAAGGGAGTCGCTTTATACACATCGTTTCAGTTAAATTAACACCAATCAAATGACCCGTGTGCGAAACATAATTCACATTTAAAGAATAAACAAGCGAAAGAGGAACGCAACGATAAATAAAGCGAAAAGTCCTCTCTTCATAAAGGAAACGAAAATGCAGAGAGAGAACGCGGAAATTCATTTCCTGGTTTCATTTTAAACAAGAATCCGGGAGATTATTAAACCACTTTGTCTTTGTTGCTTGCACGGGCAACTTTTCAAGATTATTTTTAACATTAATTGGTCGCTTAAGGAAAAATTATTTTCCCAATATTCAATTAATATTAAAGCAATATAAGACGAGAGCTTGGAAACGGAGAAGGTCAAAGTGAGGAAAGAAGGGGGACGTTGTATAGGAGAGAGGGTGCGATGGCCGCTGACATGGGTAAGGGCGGCTCCTGATCTGTATTGATCTGGGCTCCAGGATATAAGAAGCATCCCTTATTTCGCCCCCCCTCCTCGCCACCACCACCGCCGCCGGAAACCACCCCCTCGCCCATTCTCTCCTCCTTCTCCTCCTCGACCGACCGAAGGAATACCCTTGGGGTTTATGCCTTGTAATTTAGCTCGGTTTCGCTAATACTTGCAACTTAGTTTGAGTTATTCATTAAATCACCCGAAGTAATCTATGAAAGGGTTTATTTATTAACTAATTTAATTTACCGAAACTAGTTTTCACCCGGTAGTAGTGGCTGCAAGTAGTTTCAAACCACCTCCCATCCATCCCCCAATTCAAATTTTAAATTAAGTATTATAAACCAAACACTATTAGCTCTATCAAAATACCTGTAAACAACAACTATTGACGTTGTAATGTTACTATTTTTGCAAAATGATTGTTAAAATCAGACAGTTTGAAGTTCTTCTTACTGCAAATTGCGGTTCAATGTAAAGAAAAGTAAGAAATTTTAAAGAAGGTATAAATTATAATTCGTAAAATGCCCACATAATTCGTCCACTATCAAGCCCTATCAGAAGGGCAACGACAATGACGGTGGTTATTTTATCAAAATAAAAGATCGAGGATCTCCGATTAGAACTTAAATATCGTTCCTGGTGTCGGTGTTGTCCGAGATTAGTCGGCAACCTTGCCCGGTTATCTGCTACACCATTCCTGCCACTATAAAGTTTATTGAGTCAGATTAGCTATAGTTTATACACACATAGAGAGAGAAGAGGTTGGAGCCTTATCGGGCCTCGTTTCGTTTACGAATATTGCATTGTAGGACATCGTCAACGCGGTCTTTGTTTTTCCAGGATAAGACACTTTACGGGAAACGTACCAATAAAAGTTTAACAAACATTTCACATTTTACATGTCATGAGTGAAATCACATCAAATTTATGTGATTCCAGTCATTAATTAGGATTTAATCTTTCTTCGAAAAATGTATATGCACAATAGAGTTGCAGTTGTCAATACAGTGTCATGGGTGTTGCGTAAAAACAGCAATACTAACAAAAATTAAAAAAAAAACGAAATATAGAAAAATTGACCTTCAGAAGACCTATCGCAATGTAGCAGGAATTAATGTTGTTGCATGAATTATTTTGGCAAACATTTCTATATTTGCAATTCATTTCGGACACATCAAATTATTTAAAATAGTCAATGTTAATCAGACTGGGCGATCGGATTGAATACTCTATTGCTGTTCGCCGTCCTATCCAATGCTTTGTAACATCATCTGAAACCGATCATACACCCGTTTTAGATACGTAGGTCTCGAACACTTTCTCTAAATCAATCGATTTCTAATCTAGATAAATAACATTAAAAAACTTCACAGCTTCTGTAGGATGTAAACCAAAAACTTGAACTATTGAACAGAACCACAAAACAACTTTGAGATACCAATGTGGGAACGTTACGTTCGTTTAACCCTTTCGTCAACTACAGTCCCCAAACATTGACCGGTTCTAAAAAAAAGAAAAGACGTTGAATCACGAAGAAAATCCAAAAGCATCCGTTAATCCTGCTCGCTAATTAAAATATGAATGATGTCCAGCATCTCAAGACCTGTATCTTTTCCCACCGGCCAAGTGAATCTCGTCATAGGTCACAGGTGACGCTGAGAGGTCATCATCGTCCATACGCGGCCGTCTTCTTCCAAAAAAGAAAAGGGTGAATATTGAATTAGCTTCTCACCGAAACCGGTCCGATATAAGATTTTCTTTTCCCTTAAGTTAATTAATTATTTATCGAAGCGATACGCATATATAATTTGTTGTTCAATAGAAGAATTTATCGAATTGAAATTTTCGTTAATCCCCCGTTCCTCCATCACCCCATTTTGCCGCTGTAAACCAAGAGGTTGTCGGTTCGTTGTGAATATATTATTATTCCGGCTCGGGCTTTCCACTTGGGGCTCTCAATTTATACCGAAATACAAGGAATCCTAGATATAGAGCAAGAGGAGGACCTTTTTGATGTTGGCATTATAATAATTCCAGGATATTATAAACGATTTATATCCCGTTCTCGATTAAATTCGTATTAATTTCTTATTTCTGACCAATAAATCGCAATTAGTTTGATCCTAGTCTAGAAGGAAATCGATTCCTGTTTTCCAAATGGGAGAACGAGGACAAAGAAGAACCTCAATGCATCATGATCACTCAAATCTACCACTGAGGAAATAATTAAAAATGTTTGAAAAAGATCCTAATTAATAATCCAGTAGTGACAACCTCAAAATTTAAAGTTACCAGTATTACTAGCAAAAAGTGTTTTTTTTCCTAAAAGCTATTGTCTTTTTAGGAGGATTTAAAGGACGTTTGAGTCGAGAATCCCTTGCCGGTGAATTGTAAGACCTCAACGGCATTTGGGACCGGGCTGAGGGCAGTTTTAAGGGTTTGTCCTGGTTTATTCTAAGTTTAAAACTTAAAGACCTCCGGATTTTTGGTTGGTGGAACTTTCCGGGTGGCGGAATGGTGTTGTTGTTTCATTACTTTTGACGCGATTAATAAATAATGTTTTTGGATGATGGGGCTTTTAAAATAGAAATGTGGGGCTAAGCGATGTTACTCAATTATTAATTTTAATATTTATTTATTTATGATAAGAATATGATGGGATTAAAATGAATTGAAATCCTCGTATAAGCAAACGTATTTTTTCCATCAAATATACCCTATATTTATTGATTCTTAAAACTCCTGCATAACTGTCAACCAATAATTAATACTCTAAATTTAGCTTTACATAATTGTGGCCAAAATCTGTACCGCTGATAAAAGTTTTCGCTTTGTTCGGAGCTGGTTCGTCATTATCCATTGCTTGAACTGTTGCTTTGTTTCGGTAATATAGTGGTGAAAGAAGAATTTGGAATCGTGCCGAAATTGCACCAAGCACTTTTAAAATGATTCGGAAAACTACCTTCTGTTCTGGTGTGAGCCAAAGCGGTTTGCATCTTACGGAACAGTCAGGAGCAACACCGCGTATGAGCAATTTGTAAATACCGCGTATGTATATTTTGAAAGAAAAAAGTGAATATTTTAGTCGTTCAAGAAGATTGCCTAGTCCAAACTTTTTTAAAGCTTTATTATAAGTAGAGTTCTTAAAAGTAAATTTGGTTAGCGTTTATTCCAAAAGAAGCAAATCGGAGCTTTACACCCGCAGTCGGGAAATGCTAAAATTGCAACTTTTGTACATACGCGGTATTTATAAACTGCTCATATGCGGTATTGCACCAACACCGACGATATGTTATACTTCATCTTTTACTTAAACTTCAATCCATCGTTTTTTGTAGTTTTTGGACAATATTTTCAGACTTTGCAGATTTTTTCACCATCCAAATATAGTTTGTCTTTAATGCTTATACAGCCATGTTTGAAGTCAATGCCTGAATTGTTGTAAACAACACAGACGGTTTATTTAATGTAGAATATGGTCCTTTTTTAATCTTCTTTAGAGATAAACTTTTAATGAAGAAATATTTTATCACTGCGTTCACTTTAATTCTCTACATATACTCAAGAAATTCAAAAGTTGTTAACTATGATAAACCGTCAAATGGAACAAAACGTCAGAAAATTACAAATCCACCTTATTTAAAGAACGCCACTTGTGTATTTTAGGAAACTGTATGAATATTTTTGAGAACCGACCTAAAACTTTTCAAGTTATTCTCTTAAAATATTATAAAATGAAATGAATAGACCTTTCAAACAAAATATTCCTTTTAGCTAGAAAATTAATCCATCCTAGAATTCTAATCTATTTAAAAGTGTACGCCACTGAGGCCAAGAGACGATTCTTTCTGAACAGGAGAGAAATTCTTAAAACCGACCCCCTTCAATCCAGGGATCCCTTTATCTGCGAAGCCACCCCAGAAACCCTGACCGTTTTGCAGACGAGTATCGACTCAAGCAAAAAGGAAGGAAAGCACCCAAAGGAGACAAACAAAGACAGCAACACTTAGAATGTAGTAGTAAAAGGGGGTAGAGGGATCGGAGCAAAGATGGCGGCCGCCTGCAAACGGGGCGCGGTCCTTTATTATAAGATTCTGACTGCTTGCCTGCCTGCTTTTCCTGTGGAACAATATCTGTTCATTAATATACATGAGCCGAACGAACGTTCTTAGTATATATATATATATATATATATATATATATATATATATAT